>PVJX010026353.1:0-25883 GCA_004027295.1 Dolichotis patagonum | reverse complement strand
TTTCACTGGTTGGGGGATCCCATTTATGGTTTTCCTTCTCAAGTCAGTCGTAAGTGTGCGGGGAATGTCTTTCCAAGATTTACAAAAACAGTCCTTGTCCCCTAAAATTGCTAAAGTACCTCATATGATTTTACATTTGTTCTGAGTTTTGCACAAGGTAAAAGAGAGAGATTTGATCTTGGCCAATAAATCAAGAATTTTCCAAAGCTGGAATTGAGGATGTTCTTTTTTTCTTTTGGTACCGACTTGAACTCAGGACCTAGCACTAGCCAGGGAAACACTGTGCCACTGAGCTCTATCCCTGGCCCTATTGAGAATGTTCTGATTGGCTTATTTTTAACAAAAAAAGTAAAAAAAATAGGTCTCATTATGTAGTCCAGGCTGGACTCCAACTGGTGGTAATTGTTCTGCCTCAGCGTCCAAAGTCCTGGGATGACAGGAGTGTACAAAAGTTAAGTTTGGAATATTAGTAGAGTATTGTTAAAATTTCATGGGGCATCTGGATTCTTTTTAAAACACCAAGGCTTCCTTAGTAGGACAAGGTATCAAAACTGAGAATTACCCTTTTAATCCCCGGAAAAGGGGTTTAAGCTGCCATTAAGGTGTCTCAGCATCCGTGACTGTGACGTGTTGGAGGGAAACACTATTTCTAACACACAGACACATTTATTGAAAAGAACAGTGAAGTCTTAAATGATAAGAAATGGCAACTGTGGCTAAGCCAAATAATATTCTGCTGGAGGTCTGGGAAGACAAATGTTCTCTGGTACCAAAAGTGGGGCACAAAATCCAATGAGGAAACTTAATCTCTTTCAATATTTTTCATCAACACATTTAAATAATCATTTGGAGAAAGGACCAATGCTGTGAAACTTCATAGAGTTTTGTCTTTTCTAAAATTTAGAGTTTAAAATGACTTTTGTCTTAAGGATTGAGGCCTGGAAAGGTTTGTTGTCATATTTCATTTCTAAATTATTCCATCAGTGACCAATGAGAAAATCTTTAGAAATTGTATTTCATAAGGATTTTGCCATTCTGGTATAAATAACCTATAATTTTAAAAAATGTATGTTTTTTGTGGTGCTGGTGGTTAAAGCCAAGGCCTTGTGTGTGCTCCTACCACTTAGCTACATCTCCATCCCTCACTGTGAACTTTAAATTTTACATTTGCCATGGAAACAATGCTTCTTTTTTTTTTATGTGAGAGAGCCATGGGTTATAAATGTAAGATGTGTACTCTGAAAAAGGAAACTAAAGAAAACATTAGAAAATGGAAAGCAAGCTAGGTGTGGTGGTATACCTGTAATCCCAGCACTTGGGAGGCAGAGGCAGGAGGCTCGCCTTGAATTTGAGGCCAGCCTGGGTTTTATAGTGAGTCTAAAATCAGCTTGAACTACACAGTGAGATCCTGTCTCAAAAAAATAAAAAGAAAAATCAAAGAATAACAGATGCTGGTGAGGCTGTGGGGAAAAAGGAATCCTTCCTCATGGTTAGTGGGATATAAGCTTGTACAATGTCTAAAGAAATCAATATGGAGATTCCTCAAAAAACTAAAACTAGAAATTTCATTCTAGCTAGTCTCCTTTTAGGTATCTTTCAAAAAAAATTAAAGACATCATATTACAGTGATACATGACTATGCATGTTTATAAAAGCAGAATTCATAACAGCTAAAACTTGGAAGCAGCCCATATATTCTTCAATAGAGAAACAGATAAAGAAAATAAGACATTTATACACAATAGAGTACCGCTGTACCATAAAGAAGAATAAACTTGAGTCATTTGCAGAAAAATGGATGTATCTTGAGACTATATTGTTAAATGAAAAAAATCAGATGTGCAAACTCAAATATCCATAGTTTTTCTTATATCAGAAAGTCAAAGTATAAAAAAATTAAAGAGCAAAATAAAAGATAATTAATAAGAAACCGAGAGATAGAGCTTTTGCAAAAGGGAAGGGAACTGAGAGAGAGAAAGAATACGTAGGAGGTGGTCAGGAAGGTGGTGCAGAAAGAATTGCAGTGTGTCACGTACACATATCAGCGCTGCAAGAGGACAGTGCTCATCATGGGCTACAAACATACACTCACAAAAATACAATTAAAAAAAGAGGAAAAATAAGATGTATCCTTAGACTTCTCAGGCATAAGCCTAATACATGGGAAGCATTCACAATATGTTAAATAAATAGAAATA
Organism: Dolichotis patagonum; assembly: GCA_004027295.1. NCBI lineage: Eukaryota > Metazoa > Chordata > Mammalia > Rodentia > Caviidae > Dolichotis > Dolichotis patagonum. The sequence goes on along the minus strand of PVJX010026353.1, from coordinate 23,685 downwards.
AAGACAGTTGGTAAGGACAGTTGGGTATTAAATGTCCTCTGAAAGCTCACAGGTTGACACCTTGCTTCCCAGGGTGACAGTGTTTAGGGTAGGGTCTCTGGGGAGTGATCAGGAGAGGGGGCTCTGACCTCTGGATGGACCCACTTATTTATGAGTTCCTCTCCCCTTGGGCTTTGAGAGAGGGGCTTTGTGGAAGAGTGAGCCTCTCCCTGCTCCCAGGCTGCACGAGGTGAGGAGGTTTACTTTGCCGAATGCTCTCATGGTGACGTTCCTGTTCTCACCACAGGTCAAGAAGCAAGGGAGCGAGGTGACCATGGACTGATCCTCTCAATACTGTGAGCCACAGTAAACCTTTCTCTTTTAAATGGATTCTTCTCAGATGTTTTGTCACAGCAACAGTAAGCTGACTAAATCATAATGGTTTTGGAAAGGAACTTTTAAATAACGGAATCTTTTATTTTTTTAAATAAAAGATGATTGGCAAATTTTTGAAGATTAGACAAACATACCTATGGCAGCAGGAACTATTTTCTTTACTTTTAGAGAAAAAACCGTGAGAATTTTTTAAAGTTTATTTATTTATTTAATTTCATTTATTTATTTAATTTTATTTTTTAATTTTTAAAAATTTTTTAAAATTTTATTTTAAAAGGGAGTAAAATTAAACACAACAAAACATAACAGAATGGGACATAAGAAAGTATAAATGTCAAAGCTAGACAACCAGAGATCTTCACTATCTGTCATATTGTCTCTTGTTTTCTTCCAAATGGTTGTCCTTATCTTTGCATATGGAGAGCTCATACTAAATAACATAGCCAATCTTTTCACAAGATGTGCAGTTCACTGGCTCCCACTTGCTAGGCAGGGGGGAGTGGGAGGGGGGACATGGGATGGGGGACAGGACAACATGAGATGTCTGATTCTCAGCCCACACGCAGGCAGGATCACAGTTGTCCCCCAGAGATGGGAAGAGTTCCTTGTTCTCCCAGCACCCCAATCAACCTCATGGTACAGGTCCCGACGTGCCAGGGTCTCTCTCCTTCAGGCTGCTGAAAGTCTGCCACACTCTCAGCCGTCCCCCAGAGAGGGGAGGAGTTCCTTGTTCTACCGGCACCCCAAGTCAACTGCACTGTACAGGTCCCAATGTGCCAGGGTCTCTCCCCTTGGGGCTCCCGAAAGTCGGCCACACTCTGAGCTGCCCCCCAGAGAGGGGAAGAGCTCCTTGTTCTCCCAGCACCCCAAGTCAACCACATGGTACAGGTCCCGAGGCGCCAGGGTCTCTCCCCTGCAGGCCCCCTAAAGTCTGCCATACTCACCAGCTATTTCTGATGAACTGACCATTCCATTTTCAAAGTTCTGAAATGGCCAACATACCACAGAAAGAATTCTCTTTAGGCTCCTGTTTGAAACCAGCAGCTACAGCGATCTGCTGGCCTTGCTTCAGGGCCACTATTTATTTATTTTTAAAGACAGGGTTTCATTACATAGTTTAGGTCAGCCATGAACTCACTGTGTGGCCCAGGCTGACCTTGAACTCATTGAAATGCTCCTTTCTCAAGCTCCTTAGTCTTGGGATTCCAGATATATGCCAAGTATTTATATTTTTATAGGACCTTTTTTTTTGGTACCGGGGATCGAACTCATGACCTCATGCTTGCCAGGCAGGTGCTTAAGCCACTGAGCTAAATCCCCAGCCCAGTATTTATATTTTTATGGGCGTTTCTGGTCAAAGGTTTCCTTTATTCAGTGGATTCATTTTTAAGAAAAGATCCCTTTAACTAATGTTTTGAGGTCCTTTCTTTTCTCAATCTGGGTCTATTACAATCAAGTATGAAATGTAAGCGTGCTTCTTTATGGTTAGCAGGCAGCAAACCATACATGACCAGACAGTAAGTATTCTAGACATTCCCGGCCACATCGTCTCTATTGTGACCACTCAATTCTGCTATCAGGTCCTAAAAACAGTCATGGATATTACAGAAGTAAGTATGGTTGTGTCCCAGCAAAACTTTACCTACTAAAACAGAGACGAGGCTGAATTTGACCCCTTTGATGTACAAGGTTTGGGGGAAGCAATGAGCTGCGATAAAGGTGAGGGTAAGAAATAACCATGAGCTCTTTTCAGGAAGGCTTTCTCATACCGTTTCAGGATGCCTCAAAGTCAAACTCACTGAGCCCAGGCTTGGCTCTCAGAAGGGCTCAGCTCTGCTCTAACACAGTTGACTGATTCGGGAGAATTTTCTGGACACCCTGTGCCTCTGCCTCAGACTCTAAAGTGAGGGGGCTATGGGTCCTACCTCGGGGGCTGTTGTGCGGATTAAATGGGTCAGTGTAAACAAGGCACTTTGAACAGATTTATTGAATGGCTAGTTGATATGATTAGTAATCAATGATGAAAATGCAAATTGATCAAACTGTAGCTTGGAGTGTGTTTTATGAATCGAGTGAGGTGGGGATGCCATGCTCTGAATGCTTGTGCCCTCCTTCCTCTGATTCATGTGTGAAAAGTTGATTCCCAAGGCGATGGTAGTAGGAGATGGAGCCTTTGGGAGTAATCAGGTCATGAGGATGGAACCCCCTTGAATGGGATTAGTGCCTTTATAAAAGAGGCACCGGACCCTCCCTCACCTCTTCCACCATGTGAAGTTAGAGCACAAAGATAGCTGTCTGTGAATCCAGAAGCTGGCCCTCACCAGATACTGAGCCTCACCAGACACGGGACTTCCCGTCCTTTAGAGCTGTGGGAAACAGAGCTGTTTATCATCTGCCAGTTTGTTGTATTTTGGTATTTTGGGATGGAACATGGGCATCCAGTCTTGTTCGGTTGAGACAGTAGATCACAGGTAAGACTGCGTCTTGGTGCAGGAGCTGGTCCTCTCCAGCTTAGTCAGGATGGTGGCGTTACCGACAGGTGTCCTTCGGGCTGTGATAGGGAAGAGGACATTTAAGGTCAGCAGGCGAGATGTCCGAGCGCTTCTTTACCGCCCTGTCCTCAGAGAAGTATCAGCAGATCAGGTTTCCTTTCCATTTTGTTTTCAACCTGGATTCTTGTGGAGGAAACAAAAATGCACAGTACTCTTGTTTATGACTCAGAAAGGAGCGACATTCAGAAAACTAGGCTGCAGGGCCGCAGACACCAAGACTGAACCCGATACTTCATCGCAGGGAGTCTGTGCAGGTAGCTTGCTTTTCTGATGAGAATCCTCATGGGGTTTGCTAGCATTGACTTTTCCACTGTGATGGATACAGGCTCCAACTGAAGACTTCCCGAGCAGAGGGGGAAAACAAAAGAGCGATACAGGTGTGTTGGGAGGCCTTTCCCAGGCGCACACTGTAGCACACCTCAGGCATGACCCCATCTTCTCACCTGTCTGTGTCCTTCCTGGACTGTAAGCTTCTTCAAGTCAGAGACTCCTGTCCCTTTACTTTGATATCAAGGATATCAAGGGGACAAAAGAATGCATGACCGGAGGGATGAGAAGTGTGGGTGGATAAGAACAAGAAGAAAAGGTCCATGGGCCAGAAGGCACCCTGAGGCCACCTCAGGAAGCAGCGGAGTGTGGGACCTGCAGCCAGGCTGTTTGGGATCCCCGACTGGTCCCATCTCCCCTTGCTGGGTAACTTTGGACAATGTGCTCAGCCTCTGGAGGTTCCATTACAATGAAACGGACTTAGGATGGTCTTTATCTTACAGGTGTGTTGTGAAATTGGATGAAATATTGTAACTTCTGTTGGCAACCAAGGCTTTTGAGTAAAGGTGTGAAGATTGTATTGAGCTTTGGTGGGTGACACGGAGGTGTAGTGAAGCCCAAGATTATGTGAGGATCATAGCTTTTTTTATTTTAAAAAGAATAAAACAAACCAAACCAAACAGAATAAAGCTAATCAGCACAGACCAATGAAAGTGATGCAAGACTTCAAAACAAGACAATAGGAAATCAACCATGGCTACCATAATGCCTCTTGTTTTCTTCAAAATAGCTGCCCCTACAAGAATCTTAGCTTTAAGAAAGAATTGAAAATGGCCGGAAAGGCCAAAAGTAGGAAACAAATGGAATTCCAGTGATATTTGCAAGGGGAAAATGAGGGATCTGAGTAATTAGGTAGACTGTGACTGATCCGATAGGATGTTTTGTTGGCTTGCTGGCTTTTGACTGCTATGATGTTTGTTTACCCAGGTTTTTGTTCTTAAGGAAAACAGAGCTTATCTCCAGTCTCCCAGGAAATTGGTTAACTAATTGGTTAAAAATATTTTTGGTGGTACTAGGCATCAACCTCAGGGCCTTTTCACTGAGTTGTACCCCCTCCATCTCCAGATGACTGTATTTTTTTATTGGAAGACAGGATCTCACTAAATTGCTAAAGTGACCAGGCTGGATTCAGATTTGCAACCCTCCTTCCTCAGCTTCCCAGAGAGCTGGCATTCCAGGTTGTGCCACCATGCCTGGCTTCAATAGGTTAAAATTTAATGGTATCTTTAAATGTAAGTTTTGCTATAGTTTGGAGCGTGTCTTAGTCTTGTGACCTCAGCTTGGTGCTGTTTGCAGACGGCGGGACCTTCAGGAGACAGGGCTCAGTAGAACACAGTTGGATCACTGAGGCTCTTGTCTTCGAATGTGATATTGAGACCTCAGCCCTTCATCTCTCTCTCTTTCCTTCCCGACCACTATGAGGGGAACAGGGGTTCTCTGCTATGTTTTCCTGCCATGATGACCTGTGCAGCAGGAAAACAACCCTGAACTGAAACTGCTGAAACCAGGAACCAAAATGAACCTTCCCTGCTTCTACTTTGGTTTTTCTTTTTTGAGAAGGGATCTCATATAGTCCAGGCTGGCCTCGAACTCATGGTGATCTTTTTGTCTGGACCTCCCGAGTGCTGGGATTGTAGGCATGTGCCACCATGCCTGGCCTTCTGTTGTTTGTTTGTTTTTGAGACAGGTCTCGTTCTGTAGTTCAAATTGGCCTTGAAGTCACGATGTAGACCAGGTTGCCCTTGTATTCATGGCGACTCCCCTGCCTCAGCCTCCTGAGTGCTGTTGTTACAGGCAGGTGTATGCCACTGTGCTCAGCTTCTTTCATACATTTTGCCACAGGGATCCAAAGTTGACTAAGACATTTATTCATAGTTTGAGAGTCATTTCTGCTTCTCATAACCTCTCTGCATTGTACAGGACAGATACAAGACTTTTTCAATCCTATCTTTTTATACATTACTTAATATTATATGCAGTTTATTTATTTTTGTTTTTTGAAATGAATTCTATGTATCTCACAGTGGTCTGGAACTCACGTAGCCCAGGCTGGTCTTGAACTCATGGTGATTGTCTTGAGTGCTGGGATTACCGGCATATGTCACCAACCAGGCTTATATGTGTTTTAAAATTTTAATTTATTTGTTATTTTTTGTGACTACGATACAATCACATAACTGTCCTGATAGAAGTTGAAGTTAGACCAAGGAGTTGGATGTAGGGAGGACGAGGAAATGTAATCAGTGGCTACTAAGTTATAGTTAGATAAGAGCCAGCCGGAGCACAGATGGAGGAGAACAAGAAGGGAAGCTAAGCCCCCGCCTGTGAGCCAGCCAGCTCATGGCCTGGGGAGAGGAGAACACCCTCACCCTCCAGCAACCAGCTGATCTGGAGGAATTGTATTGTGTGACTGATTTTGCAAGCCTAAAGCCAAGCAACTATTTAGAGGCCAACAATATACAATGCGGTAACTATTGTAGACTTCCTAGTGCCTTATCACTGTTTCCATTATTTTATTGCTGTTTTATTCTCTTTAAAATTAAATAGAAAAATTCTCAAATAGTAATAATAGAAAAATAAGAAGTCTTGATGTGCTTTTGCTGTGGGTAACAGGAATATGCTCTATATTTGAAAAAGCTCGAAAAAGAATTTCAAATGCTTTCACAATAGAGAAATAATAAATGTTTGAGGAGATAAAAAGGATTACCTGATTGAACATTGTACAATATATATGGGTATCAAAAATCATATAGGGTCCCATGTATATGTACAGTTTTTGCCTCATTTCAAAAAATAAATTTAAAATATTGAAAAGGAGAACAAAGGAATCATGACGATCCAAAGCAGGGAGAAGTTTGGCTCTCTCCCTGGTTGTCTGCCCAGGGCCCTACTCCTACCTGCCTCTCGGGAAAGGCCCTGGAGCTACTGCAGATTCTTTGCTATTGAAGCGGATCTCTCCGCCTACTCCAGTTTCTGTTTGCAGCACGCTCATGACGTCCAACAGATGATTCCCGGGAGTGGGGCGGCTGGACCGAGGGCAAATGCATTGGTAATTCTGATAGATGCTGCCCACTGATCTCTTAGAGTAATGCTGCTTTTCACCCTGCTCACCTCCCCACAGCCTCCCGAGTGTACGCTGTCCACTCTTGCCCTTCCCAGGGGCAAAGCATGTTTTCTCAGCATGGCTTGAATGTGGATTCCCCTTTTGTGATGGAATTGATGTGATTCAGTCAGTGTGATTAAGATCCATTTATATTCCTTTAATTTTATGAGTTGTGCATTTATGTCTGATTCTTATTTTTCTGCTATTTTAAACGTTTTGTTGTTCAGGTTCTAGAATGCTCAGAAGGTTCACTTATCAACTATAAACTATTTGCTGATCAGCTACCTCACCGGAGGCTTCACAGAAGCACAGAGTTGGTGAAGATGAACAGGACACTGGCCTAGTTTCCCGCACTTCACGCATATAAAAATAATTGACTTCCAGGAAAATGGTGGAGTGGTCAGTGGCAGAGAAAGAACTTCTCCAAGTTTTGGTGTCTAGACCCTGGAATATGGCAACATGGGGACAGAAGTAGGAGGGAGGTGGGTCCTATCGACACAGGAAGGATCTGAACTGAGACCTGAAGCCCATGGAGAGAGATAATTCAGGAATCCAGCAAAAAAAATAAGAAAACTAGGGGCAGTGGCTCTGTTGGACAGGGAAAAGCAGCAAGGAAGCCATGCAGCCTCCCTGTGTACCCTGCCCGCCGGGGAGAAGCTGTAAGGAAGCCACCTCCATCCCTTGCCCCTCCACCTGTAAGCAGCCAGATGTGACAAAGGCTGACATGACAATAACTGAAGGAGGGAAGCAACCTGACGTTTATGCTGTTTGGTAGACTGTGAAAGCCCGGGGCCTGTAGTCTGAGCAACTATTTAGAGGATAACAATGTTCAATATAGTAAAGATTGTGGATTTCCTACTGTCCTATCACTTTTGTTTTGTTTCCTTCCACATTACATTTTGCTACCTTTAAAATAAAAAAATGAAAAAAATCAATTTTTACACATTTTATATATAATATATAAAATATGAATATCAAACATATATGACATGTTTATATAAAGATATAAAAATAATTGCATGAATACGCATACAGAGGAAATACATACATACATTTTTCCTTTTTTTTGGTACTGGGAATTGAACTGGTGACCTTGCACTTCCCAGGCAGACCTTGTACCACTGAACTGTGTCCCTGACCGTGTTGTTCTGTGGATGGATCTGAAGGAAACAGCACAGAGACTGCCACTGAGGCATCATGGCTGGCCCTGAGGTCAGGGTGGACTGGCAGCTTGAGGAGATGAGGGGGTGGCTCTAGGCCCAAGAACCCAGAGGCCCCAGTTCCCGCCTTCCTCAGGGCTGCTCTGGCCTCGTCCCAGCCTGGCAGTGCCAGCCCCTGTGTGAGTGCCAACTGCTACTCAGGTTTCCTGAGTGTGAAGACGGAGGCCTGCGAGCGTGGTGGGGCCTGCTGAGGCCTGAGGAGGCTGAGGCCTGTGGAGGCCATGCCATGTGGGGTGAGGTCGCCTGGGTGGAGCCTGTGCTTTTCTGGCCCCTTCTCTCGTTGGCAGGGAAGCTTGGTGATGTTCCTTACTTTTGAAGAGCTGAGCTGTCAGGCCAAGTTCCAGCTTTTTCTTTCCTATCTCTTGTCTTCAATTAAGGCCCTCATTTCACTGCCTTCCTTACCCTAACCTCTCTCCCTTTTTCCTGGAAGAAGTTTTGCCTCCAAGCCCAGGCTAACATGTTAGAGATAATCTTTAAATCACTTGTCTGAAAGTTATTTTTTTTCATCTCTCTCTCTGTCTCACTCTCCTCCAGTGCCCCCCATCTCCCCCTCCTCCTGCCTCTTCTGGGGGCGTGGTCCAGGTCTAACTCTTCTTGCTGATTCCGGCCTACCTTGCCATGGACTGTCCTCCTCTGCTGTGCGGCCCTGCCTTGGAACCAGTCAACTATAGATGAAATCTTCTACGAACTGTGATCCAAAAGAAACCTCTCTTCCTTTAACTTGTCAGTGTCTGGTGCTGTGTCTCAGCAATGAGAAAATGACCAAGACATCCTCTCTGGCATGCAATCACAGAGGCTCAGCAGACAGTGATGTTGGTCTCGAGAATTTCAACAGCATACTTGACAGACACAGAGGCCCCATCAGCACCTTAGACTTCTGGACCACAAGATATCAAGTCAGCTCTAAATTTACCCAAGAGACAAGTGGAGATTTCCTTTCCATGGGTCCCTCCTTTTCCCTGTCTTTTCTGTTTGCCGAGCTTAAAGTGTTAAACTTCTTTGAAGAGGAAATGCTAAAAAAGAAAAACAAAAACAAAAACAAAAACAAGCTTTTGGAAATGAGAGAGAGAGAAAAGAAGAGGAAGAGGGAGGGAGGGAGGGAGAGAGAGAGGGAGAGAGAGAATCTGTAGGACACTCTTTACGCATGGCCCCCTCCCCCACACTCTTCTCTATCCACTCAGAACCAGACTCTCAAGTCTGGGGACCCCATGCTCTTTGAGTCTGATTCTGAAGTAGCTGCTGCTGAGGACAAACCATCATTTGTTGGTGGGAAAAAAATGGAAAAGAAAAAAAAGCCACCCTAGTCTTTTATCTCTGTGCGCCTCTGAGTTGCCAGAGCTCTCAGTGTGGAGAGAGGGAACAAGCGGGGGTTTTATCTCCTGCTCTTTCTGGGTAGCATGTGACATCAAAGCACTCGGAGCCCTGGGCCGGGGTCAGGCTGCTGCTCCCAGCAAGCCGGCTGCTTTTGACCTTGGCTGAGGAGGAAGTGGAGGAGCAGAAGTTTTAGTGGAGTGGAGGCTTTCAGGAGCCAGGTGTCAAACTGAGGCCACCACTCTGGGACGGGGACAAGCGGCTCTCTTTCCATACAGAACGGCAGCTGCCTATCGGAGAGGCTGGGTGACAGTCAAAATGGCCGCCATCTTTCCTAGGTGTGGGTGAGGAGGCAGGACCCCTGACCAGCACTGTCCCTGGGTGACTTCACTTAGTCCTCCTTGGAGCCTGACCTCACAGCAATTGCTACCTTCATTCCACCTACGAGGACTCTGAGACTTAAAAATACTACTTTTCCCATTGGTTTACTGCATGCTGTGTACCTGTGTTGAGTTATCACACTGTACTCCATCTATTTTTACGATTAAAATAATAATGAAAATACAAATTGGAAATCTGGAAAGTGTTAAGTACTTATAATACATTCAGTGAAAGAACGGATCTAATAAAGGAATTAGAGGCTAAAGACTTGCTTGGGGTCATGCAGAAGCAGGATTTAAACAAAGGTCTGTCTGACAGCAAAATTTCCCTTTAACCATTAGCTTATGGTCTCCTAAGACACTTCATTTTTCAGCTTAATTGAAGAATGCAAAACATTTTAATCATGTAAAAATATACTATATACAGACACCACCAATGCTCAGTTTCGTAACTCTTCCTTTTGTAAATTGAAGCTTTGTAGTTGTTAAATAATAGCTCCCCCTTCCTGCTCCCTCCAGCCCTGGAAACCACCATTCTGCCTTCTGTCTCTGTGATTTGGACTACTCTAAGTGTCTCACGTAAACAGAATCATATGGTGTATGTTTGTGACTGGTTTATTTCAATTAGCACAGTATCTTCAAGATTCATGGTATGCTAGCATATGTCAGAATTTCCTTTCCTTCTAAGGCTAAATAATATTCTTTTTTTTTTTTTTTTTTTTGGTATCAGAGATCGAACTCACGACCTTGTGCTTGCCAGGCAGGCACTTAAGACACTGAGCTAAATCCCTGGTCCTATAATATTCTACTTTATAGCTACTCCACTTTTTGTTGGTCTGTTCACCTATCTTTGGGAACTTTGTATATCTCTTTTAAAATGTATTGAGAATTAATTTGTGGATTAACATAGAGTGTGCTCTTAAAAACATATCTTAAGTTTTTGAGACAAGAGCTATCCACATGTCTATTATATCTAGTTGGTTTATTATATTAAGAATTCTATTCCCACCAGATGTGGTGATTCATACCCATAATCCCAGCATCCATGAGGCTGAGGCATGAGGATCACCTGTAGTTCAAGGTTAGCCTATATAGTTAAGGCCAGTCTGAGTCACATAGAGAGACCATGTCTCAAACAAATGAACAGACAAAACAAAACAAAACAAAACAAAACAGGAATTCTATTTCCTAGCAGCTAGGTGTGTTGACACATACCTAAAATCCTTGCTCTGGGGAGGCTGAGGCAGGAGATTGCAAGTTTGAGGTCAACCTGAGTTCCGTAACAAGACTATGTCTCAAATAAAACCTATTTCTTTACTTTTGTACTGTGTGGCTGTTCTAGCCATTGATAGTGAAGTATTTAAATCCATTATTGTAGAACTATGTTTTTCCTTCAGTTTTATGTTGGTCAGCTTACTGTCACTGTCACAAAATATGTGAGAATACATTTATAAGGCAGAAAGCTTTATTTTGGTTTATGATTTCAGAAGGTTTAGTCCACGGTTGGTTGGCTCATTGTTTTGGGGTCTACAGTGACTTTCTCAACTTCATGAGAAAATACTGTAAGAAATTTTGGACATAGGTACTCAATCAGGAACTTTATTTCCTTGGGAAAAAAAAGCATTAGAAAGTAAATTTGGAAGTTTTCTACCCCACAATTTATATTCCTGACATTCTTTGGCATTTTTACTATATAGTTACTGTCTTTTTTTACTGTAGAGATTTTATTTTTTTTCCAAAAAGAGAAAATCTTCCTGGAGAAATTCATGCCAGTTTGCAGACCCAACTCAACAAAGCCCAAGAGCTTTCCAGTAACAAACGACTCCATCTGTAAAGACGGAGGCCAGTGCCATGGGCTGCGCTCAATCTTAAGGAGCCAAGGAGAGTCCTTTTGCGTCTCTTATCTAGCTCTTTAGTTTATTCCTGAGTATTTAAATTTCTGCCAGTTTTCCATGCATCCGCCTGGAAGTCCTCCAAGGAGATGTCAAAATCTCAACCTTAAATTCTATTTCAACATCACAGAGCTCTTTAGTCAGAACTCATGCTATGATGCCTGGTTAGTTGGGGTTTTTTTGTTTGGGGTGTGTGTGTGTGTGTGTGTCATTTTTCGTCTCTATCTGAGGTTGTCTGAAATGCAAAAAAGAAAACATAAGAGAGTAGGACTTTTTCAACTTTGTCCCAGTGTTAGTGAACTTTCCGTCGCCATAACAAATATCCGAGATAATCTATAAAGAGAAATAGTTTATTGTGACTCACGAAATAATGCTCCATGACCAACTTGCCCTATTGCTTTGAGCTTGTGGTGAGGGAGCACATCACGGTGGGCGTTTGTGACAGAGAAACATGGTGGCTAGGAAGCAGGAAGAGGAAGAGACCCATGTCCCATAGTCCCCTGCAGAGGCACACATCCAGTGATCTAAAACCTCCCAGCAAGTTTCATCTCTTGAAAGTTCTGCCACCTCCTGACTAGATAATTGGATCCATCTTTCTCTATTAAACTAGTAGTCTTACTTGAACTGTCTAAAGAACAAGATGATCCAAAAAGAAAAAGCTATGCCAGTGCACCTCTGGAAGACTTGAGATTTCTCTTCAAAAAACGAGGCTCCGGTGCTGTTACTGATAAATAAACCAGATCTTGCTAAGACTATGGCTCTTAGACTCTTGTTAATATCTTCTCCAGATATCTTCTCCCATCAAACAGGCATCACCAGAGTCACGCATTCTTTTTTTCATTTCGGAGCCAGGGGTTTAGCTCAGCGGAATAAGTGCCTGCCTGGCAAGCTCGAGGTCCGGAGTTCAATCCCTGGTTACCTCCCCCCCGCCCCAAAGTTCATTTATAAGCATTTGATGTCATGTGCCAGTAAAAATCACAGTATCTTTTTTTCATTTTCTGACAGGTTCTTCTTTCAACCGAGCCACAATTCACAACACCCCCAAAGTTGTTGGAGAGTAAGTACATAATCCCTAGAAGGTAGGAACTGCAGCCCTTTGCAACTTGAAGAAGCTACAGAAGACAGAGACCACCGGCACTCCTCCAGCACTCCATAAAAATTTATGGGATTTCCGTCTCTCAGGGGGAAATGAAATAGGCAACAGGGCTTTGCAAAGCTGGCTGGGAAAATGAGCGGAACCTGCCAATCACAAGATCCCAAGACCCCTGTGTAGAACATCTCGTCTGGTGATCTCGCGAGATGAGGATGGCATAAAAGAATACCGGATGCCACAGGAAGCTCGTTATGGTGACTTCCCAGAGTGGCGCCGTCCACGTTTCTCAGTCAGGCGTGCACTTTTATTTTTGCTTTTACCTTCTTTTTCTCTTGTTCTGCCCAAGTTCACTTGCAGAGCTAGTTTCTCTCCTATCTGTACATCTGTCACTTTTCACCCTGCCCTTTTCAAATAAACTTTTGGCACCAGTAAAAAAAAAAAGTTTTGCCACCTCCTAATAGTGCCATAAGCGGGGCATCAGACTTTTAACACCTGGCCCCCTGTGGGGGGTTGATATCCAAACTATAGCAGTCTATAAATCCCAGGTCTGTTTCTCCCAGAATTTTAATTTCTTTTGAAACTTTGGGTATGTGCAGTTTCATCCTAGTACTCCCACTCGGGAGCTCATGACACTTAAATTTCTGCGAGGCTATGCACCATTTCTAAGGGTTTGCCAATTTCACCTGTTCCTTCATTTTGAATCTCTACCATTATGAAGTGCTGACTCTATGACTGGCCCTTTGCTGATATGCATTATTTTATGTCATCTTCAGAGCAACTCTGTGGGATTGGAACAACAGTGACCCCCCAGTTTAGAGCTGCGAAAACAGAATTTAGGGTGGTTTCATGACCTGTGCATGGTCACCTAAGTCGAAGATTCAAGATTTGAATCCAGGCCCAACCGACTGCAAAGCTTGTCGAGTTTACTGTTTACTTCTGTGGTACAAGGGAGAAAGCTCTGCTATGAGTTTCTAGGAGAAGAATACTGAAATGCACATACTTTGTCAGGTGTGAAACTCAGGATGCCTGAACTGGAGAGAGTGACTTAGGGCTGAGGACTCTGATGAGACAAGCTATGGTGAGTTAGTGGCATTCTCACAATGTGTTATTTCTCTCTCTCTCTTTCTCTCTCTCTGTCTCTCATCTGATTGCTTTCTTTCAAGGGCACATGACGCCTCACCTGGGTCATGTTGGCCTCCAGTACATAGTTTTTGACCAAATAGACCAGAGCCCTTCGGTGACTTTCAGTATCTTCCTTTCTGCTGCTTCCACCCCTCTGCTTAGCAGGGGCCTAGGATGTGCACCCTAACCCTTCTGTAGACACAATTAAGTGTGAAACCCAGGGCCGGGGATTTAGCTCAGTGGCTTAAGCACCTGCCTGGCAAGTTCGAGGTCATGAGTTCGATCCCCGGTACCCCCCCCCCAATGTGAAACCCAGCTGAGCGACACCAAAGATGCTCAGAAGTCTCCCACTTCCCACTCCTTCCGTATATTCCCCTTTCAGGGTTCTGGATGAGTCCTGCCAAAGGGGGGAGCAGTGTGACTCCCTGGAAAGAAGCCCTCCTAAGGCTGGCTTAGAACTTCTTGGGACTCACCGTGGGTGACATAAACATAAAAACACAGTGATCCAACTAGTGGAACTGAACTTGCTGGTCAGAAGCACAGGCCCAGGACGTTGTTGTCCTCAGATTTGATGAGCATGATTTGCTCATCAAACCAGGATTCCCTACCTCTCCTACCAAGGTTTCCTCTGGACTGTTTTAGCTTTTGTGTTGGAAAAAGAATTGTCCAGGTTTTGAAGCTAACATCTTGGCCATGGAGGAAGGTCTTTCCTTACTTTTCTGTTCTTCTTGGCAGGCATGATGGCCACATATTGGCACTGGAGAGTCTACCTCCCCTCTGCAAAGTCTTTTCTAAGAGCCAAAAAACAATAGTTGGCCTGAGACCAAATGCGGAGTGGAAATGGCCTGGCTTCTTGGCAGCTGCTCGGTTCCTCTGACAGCGGCCCTGCGTTCGAGGTGTCTGGCGTCGGGAATGTCTTGAGCTCACATCCTGGGAAAATTTTTTTCTGCAGCTTTTTTTTTTTTTTTGAAGAGGGATAGTTTTAAAGATTCTCTCTATATGTGGGGCATAGTTTATGTCCAATTTTTTTAAACTCTAGAACTAACCAAGATAGAATTCACTCTAGAAACAGCATGTCACTTATAATTGAGACTTTTTATAACTCAAGGTTGAGGGAGAGAGATTAAGTTACATCAAGTGTTTTATAACCACAACTATTTTGGAGAGATCTTCATTTAAATAGCCTGCTGGACATTTTCCATGAGGCTTAATAGGAAGGTTTAATGGCCAGGGTTTGGAGCTATCAACCCAAGTAGACCTCATTTTTCTTCCCGAAAGGACACACAACAAAGGACGGTGATAACAAGAGAGATTAAATGTGTGGGCTCAGGTCCTGACCCCAAACCGCAGGCTATGAGCTATGACTTCAAAAAAATTATCTTTCTGAGCCTATCTGCAAGTGGAAAGGGGAATATTGCTTTGTAGAATTGTAAGGACAGTTTCCAACTTATATATAAGGAGGGATAGAAATATACTTAAATTTAAAACTTTATTACAGTAAACCTCACATCGTCATTCATCTTCAAAATCCTCCCCCTGGCTTCAGATACACTTTTCCCATTTTTCTCGCCGCTTTCTGAAGCAGCTTGGGAAGTTCTCTTCCACGAGTGTCTCTATGAAGTGTGGAGTAAACAGCGCAGTGGAATCTGCTGCTGAGTGCCACCCAGCAGAGAGGCAGGCTTCTAAAAATGCTATGGCGTGTCCTCATTTGCCTTTTTCACCGGATCTGCACCGGCTGACCTCTGGATCTTCCCCAGAGTCATGCTTTTTCTCTTGTTAACCTATCTTCTGCTCTGCAGTGTCAGCTGTGACTATCACGATGAGTGAGGAAAGGTGTCACATCTTGTCAGTGCCCACAGAGCAAAGACTAGCAACTTAGGATATCAGCCAGTTTATGTCTAGTGCTCATAGGTGTAGAGAAGACACCAAGATGTTGCCAGGCTGGCATGACTTTTTTGGGAGAGGGGCGAGAACTGCCTGACCTCACACCGAATTCATCACTTACAGGCTGGCAGCGCTCCGGCTTGTGTTGAGTGCTAAGACAGCTGGAGCCATTGGTCTTTTTTCCTAGCCATGTTCTTCTGTCGCAGCCTGTGAATAAAGGGCAGGGTTAAGTCAAACTGTCCATCATCCTTGTTGTAGCCCGTGATCATCTAGTGAGTTGCTTTAGGGCAGAGCATTGGTGTGCATTTTGCAAAGGCAGTCTATGAGTGACTGCTTTTGGGGAGCATTTTGATCTCCTGTAGCATGTGCCGAAGGCCCCGAGCAGGCCTGCAATGAAGAAATCCTGGTTTTTGTCTTTAATGCAGCAGTTTCTTTCAAGCAAGTGTAGAGGCAGAAATGAAGTTGTCCTTTGTTCCTCATTACGAGGGTCATGGCTGACACCTCTCTAATCAAAGGGAGGCTAATCTGAGAAAGCATCCCAAGTTTGTTTAATCATAGCTTGAGTGGCAGGGAAGACTTCAGGAGAACTGCACATCATCTAGAGCTGCAAGACTTCTGAGACTGCTGTCCTTTAGGGACACATCATCGGGAATGGTGCCCACGGTTCTGTTGCATTTTGCTATGTGAGTGAGCAAAGGTAGATGATTACTTTTTTTTTTTTTTTAAATGGTACTGGGAATCGAACGCAGGACCTTGCGCTTGCCAGGCAGGCGATTATTCTGCAGAGCTATATCCCTAGCCCTAGACGACCGCTTTGACATGGTGATCTTATCTGGCAGCTCCTTCGAAAGTGCTCATCAACTAAACGCTACTGGGTTCTTGGTTACTTGCCACTCCCTCTGGAACTAGATTCCAAGTTCTTCTCATCTAGAACAAAGAACTGAACAAAATGAGCAAAAAGCCATAGCCAAGTCTATTCAAGAAAGTAGAAGTGAAGAATGAGGGACAAAATGCCTCTGCAGAGTGAGCCTGGGCGGAGTAAAAGGAGAAAAAGCAAGAAAAGGACACCCTGGGAAAGTAGCGTGGGATATTGTGACAAAAATCACAATACTAAGTCCTTTTTGGCATCTGCATCTTTTATGCCATCCAAATCTCGAGGAAACCCACGAGAACTTCTACATCCGGGTCTAGAGAGCCCGTGGTGGACTCCCAAGTTTCAGGTGAGGTAAGGTCTAGGCGATCCTATTGGAAACCTGCTGGAGTTCTCGCGAGAAGTCCACATGTAGGGTCTTGAGAACTGTTCTGCCAAGTGACCTGAGATCTTGTGATTAACAGGTCTCCCCTGCATCCCCTGCTAGTTTTGCCATGCCCTAATCTCCCATGTCAGTGAGGTAGGCTGTTTGTTTCCTGAGGAAGGAGCTTCCTAGAAGTGGAAAATTCCTTGGTAATGACCATGGGGAAGAATGCTTGATGCTGACTGCCTTTGACTTCCTTATGAGGTAGACATGTTTTGAATGTGTTATTTTACAAGTAGAAATCAAGAGGGGTCATCCATCACTCAAATTTTATATTTTAGGAAAAAAATGATAAATTTGGTTCCACAAGTTTTCAGTGCAAAATGAACATCAAGTTCAATAATAAAATTGATATCTTTGATAACAATAAAATTATAGTTCATGAGTTAAAGAATAAACTCTACTTTATCCTACTTTATCCTCTACTTTAATCCTAATCTCTGAAATTGTGCAGCCAACTCAGGCAATATTTTCTGAGATTCTGTTTTTAACCTTTTCCATTGGAGAAGCATGTTTATCTCCAGGTTGTTTGATCCTATTTGGAAAAGCCCCAATTAATGGGACAGTGGCTTTGAAATAACAGTGCTATCACTAACTTACACTGTATTTAAACTTTTCTGTTAAAACTTGATATAAATTGGCCATGGTCATCTATGATTCCAGTCACTCCAGAGACTGAGGCAAGAAGATCTCAATTTAGAGGTTAGTCTGGACACTGTAGAGACACCTTGTTTCAAAATGAAATGAAAAGGACTGGGGGTGTAACTGAATGGTGTGAGAATGCACGAGGCCCTGGGTTTGATCCCCAGCACCACCCCCAAAATAAATTTTCTTCAATTCCATTGTGAAAATTAAAAAAAAAATCACATAAGATCTTGATAGTATAAATTTAATATTAAAGTTAATAACTAAGTCCTAGTTGGATGAAATCAGGCCTAGGTATTTATTGTTTTTTTTAAAGACAGGGTCTTGTTATGCAGTTCAGGCTGGGCTTGAACTCACTGTGTTGTATAGGCTGAGTTTGAACTCCCAGCGCTCCTCCTGCCTCAGGCTCCTGAGTGTCCTGACTACAGGAATGCACACCACACCCTGCCCTGCTTAACTGTTTAGATGGCAAGAAAACCGGCATTCATAAAAATCTGAAATATAGAGTATCTTTTAAGGAAGAAAGGCAACATACTGCAAATGAAGATAGTTCAACAACATGTACTTATTGAAGTCTGTATCAGTTATAGTATGAGCCCAGCATGGTGAAGAGTGCCTGGAATCCCAGCCCTTAGGAGGCTGAGGCAGGAGGAATGCTTCGAGTTCAAGGCCAGCCTGGGCTACATAGTGAATTCAAGGCCAGTTGGAAGAGAGAGGCCTTTGTTAAAAAAAAAAACCGAAAAGTGAAAAGAAAACTCCAGTTGCAGTAAAATGCTAGTCCTAGTGTTAAGTAAAAGGCCCAACAAGAGTAGGCTAGGAACAAAAATGAACTCATGAACCCATGAACAAAACGGACCCATGGAGCTCACCAAAGTTCAGTATAATTGTTTATTTGACCTTCTCAGAAATCAGGATTAGAGTGATAAAAGCCAAATATCCTGAAGTGGTCAGTTTCAATTGACCTGATAATCAAATTCCCTCTCCCTAAATCTTTTCACACACACACAAAAGGCAATCTAATCCGTTTTCTAATTAGGTTAATCAGTTTTCTTTTCTCTCGTTCTGTCTTTCTCTCTTCCCCATACAGGAAAGGTAATTTTGGTGTTTGTTCATTTGTTTGTTTTCTAATTTTGAGATGGGGGTCTTGGTTTGTTGCCCACACTGGCCTTGAACCCATCATCTTCCCAGTTCTGCCTCCTGAGTTGCTGGATTACAGGCACATGTAATCCCAGCATGGCTGGCTGCAGGGAAGGTAAAGTTAGGATGACCAGTTTACTTTTTGTTTCTTACTTTTGCTTTGTCTTGCTGCCAACCTGCTCTGTTCAGCTCATTAGAACACCTACTGCTTTGCTCAAGTGTGACTCAACTTTAGAATCATAAATAAAGCCAATTAAGATCTTTAAATTTAGTTTTTGTCATTCTGTCCACTGACACTGGAAATCTAAATGTCAGTATGAACTAGCCCTTGTCCTGGAGCTCACTACCCGGAAGGTGAGACCACGACGACAGCATGTAAGTCCAAATGTAGCAGGCGCTATGATTGAAGGGGTGCATCGATAGGAGGGCTCTAGAAGAGAGGATGCATTCATTGTGTATTGCTTTGCAACAGTGACCCCAAACGCACTGGCTTTGGGCAATATATATTTGCCATCTCCCATGGTTTCTAAGGGCCAGAAAGCTTGGCATGGCTTCTCTGGGTAACTCTGGCTCAGGGGCTCTCATGATCCTCCTGTGACGGTGTTGGTCTTAGCTAGTCATTGAAGGTTTGACTAGCCAAGGATCTGCTTCTGTGGTAGCCTGTTTGCATGGCTGTTGGCAGGAGGCCTCAGTTCATTGCTAGGAGTGTGTTATAAGCTTGTGTCTAGAAGTTCCCCCAAAGCCTCATGTGTTCACAGGTGATACATTTTGGAGGCGGTTGGATCTAGAGTGTGTCATGCTGGAATTAAGAATGTGATGCTGGGATTGATTCATAGTACGATGCTAGGTGAATGTTATTTGCTCTAACATTGTTACTTGTGTAGTATGGATAGAAGATAAGGTACAGAAAGAGGGCTGCTTGTTGCTTGCTGCTGGCTATTCCACTTCCTTCCTGTGTCTTACCCGCCATGAACTGCTTTTCCTCTTCATTCTGCTTTGGGGCCAGATGACTATGGACTGAAACATTTACACACTGTGAGCCAAAATAAACCTCTCCTTTAACTTTAGGTGTGAGGCATTTCATCTCAGCAAGACAAAAGTAGATAAGACAAGGGCCTTTCCGAAAAGTTACTCACAACTTGGTGGCTAACTTGTCCCAGAGAAGAGTGATGAGAGAGAGAGAGAGAGAGAGAGAGAGAGAGAGAGAGAGAGAGAGAGAGGCAAAACCCACAGGAGTGATGGTCCATTGATCATACAGGCCCACCCCGATTAAGCGTGGGAGAAGACCCCCACGAGGCCAGAATCATGGATCTCAGAGTCTACCACAGATGCTACCTAAGCCAAGGGAATGTGCTTTGATAAATTGTTACATTAATAGTTAACAAATTTCTACTTAATTGACAATCATAACTGATACTTTTAACTGGAATATGAATGTCTGTATATGAACCGAGAATGACAGTAGTACTCAGCATTTCTTTCAGCCTTTTTATATGGTAGACCGTGGCAAAGCAGGCTTATCATGCAGGCTTATCATGAGAGAGCATGCAGGCAGCATGGCATTTAAGCATCTGGACCTTACACTGCACAGGTGTGGTTTTTTTTTTTTTTTTTGACTACTGGTAAGTTGAGGCAGTTTACTTAAGCACTCTTGGTGTCCTATCTGTCGCAAAGGGAATACTATGTCCCCTCATAGGATTGTTTCAAGGTAAGGCAAACTCAGCCACCAGCCTCCAAACTGTGGAAACACTGAGGTTCACCTGCCTCCCTTTCCTTTCCTTGTTTCTCTCCTCTCCTTCTCTCACTTCCTCCTGCTTCCTTCCTCCCTTCCCCCTCCCTCCTCCTTTTCCTTTCTGCCTCCCTCCCTCTCTGCAAGGCAAAGCGTGGGACCACTTATACTGACTCCGTAGGAACCCTAGAGATCCCAGCCCACATGCTCCACCCACGTGGGTCCTCTGGCTGGTGGTGTGGTTCATTGGTGGGTGCTTGCCTGTCATGTGCAGGGCCCTGGAATGAATCCTGAGCCCCACAGAAAAGCCAAACAGACACAAGTAGGCCCATTCCCAAGACTCCAAGTTGGTGAGGCTGAGTGTCAAGTTGTCATTACACTCTATGATCATGACTTCTGGGAAAATAAAAATTACGTGGGCTGGGGAGTGTGGCTTACTAGTAGAACAGTTGCCCAGCATGCACAAGGGCCTGATTCAGCACCTTGCACTGGGGGGGAAAAAGGAAAATGAAGTGAGTTGTATTTTGTGTTTTTTGGACTCATGGACTATTAGACAAACACAATAGTCCCCTCTTTATCCACAGAGGATACATTTTAAGATCCCCCCCAGGGGGACTCCCCAAACCAAATACAGTTGTAAACACTACATATTCTTAAGTTTTTTCCCTCTAAAAATACACGCCTATAATAAGGTTCAGTTTACAAGTTAGGCATAGTAAGACATTAACAACACTAACAAACTAGAACAATCATATCAATATACTGCCATAGAAGTTATTTAAACCTTATGAGCTATTTATTTCAGGAGTTTCCCATATAATGTTTTTGGACCAAGGTTGACCGTGAGTAGCTGTAACCGCAGAAGGTAAACCTGTGAACGGGTCGGATATGGTGCGAGTGGGGGTCAGTGTGTCCGGCTGCTCCCCGGCTGGGCTGGATCTGTTTAGTGGCTTGGAGCAATGTGCACTTTGTTGGTGTCCCGATAGGCCACCACTGGGGATCCCGCTGAACCCCTGCCATAACCACCGAGGACACTCCCTTGTGGCCCTGGCACCCTCCGAGTCCCACCTGTTCTTCTATTTGGTTTAATCCGGCTGAGTTCATGGTGGGTGCTCCCATCCTTTTGACTTCTTTTGCATTGATCAAAACATCCCTGCAACTTCTGCCTCCAGCTCTATTTATCTTAATAAGAGAGAGGGCTTGGACGCCAGGGCTGGAAGATTCTCAACCAGGTCACTTGCCCAGGCCTTTCTGGGTTACTGCAGGCCTGTGCCACGGTGCTCATGAGTGGCCGGTCGGCACTGTGAGAAGATCGCACAACTAGGAGATTGAAAGCTTTCGAGAGGTTTTTCTGAAGCCGTGAAGTAAGGTACTGTATCTCTTCTTGTGCAAAGTGTTAAGAAAGTAAATAGTAAGGACTTGGGAAACCAATGAGAGGATGCCTCAGTCAGGGTTTACAGATATAACACAAGAGAAGCAGGTATAACACATGCTATGCAGATGTATAAGAAATACAAGATTGGCTTAGAATGGTCAGCCTCGGAGTTGGACGAGGAAACGCGCAGAGGGCATCTGCACACCGGAGACCCAAAGCTCCAAGGTCAAGAGCTCACTGCAGTGTCCCGTGCAAATCCTTATTGGGAGGCTGATGAGTCTGTGACAGATGCTGAAGAACATACACCAGAAGGCTGAAGGGTCTACCCGGGAGGGCCGAAGAGTTCCAAGCCGAACAGTCTGCTCTAGAAGCCAGGAAATGACATCTAAACTGAAAGGGAAGGCTGGCGCTCCTGGGAAGAACCAGCGGTCAGTCCTTCCTCATTTCCCTTTTATTGTAAGCAGGCCACCTGCCCTGGGGAGGGTCTTCCACAGCCTTGCTGTCTCCACAGCCTCCTCTTGCATAAGCTGAGGGTGTGTACCGAGTGAGGACCTCGGGCCCTGCTGAGTCACTTAGTTAAACTTCTAAACTTCTCAAGTTGACACAGTGAATCAACCCTTACAGAGGAGCTGTGTTTAGAATGATGTGTCCCCTCCTGACCTCCCTGCTCCTTTGGAAGTCGCAAAGTTAAAGCCTTATGAATAAAAGCAGGCCTGCCATAGTAAGAAATGTATGCTTCCTTTCTGGTCCCACTTCCGGCATCTGCTTTTGGAGACCCTGGGAAACCTGGAAGGGAGAAGCGCTTTCGGAGACTGACGAGATGACGGATGGCTTGGATTCCCCTAGAGTGGGGCTGCTTCTGACCTCTGCTTCTGACCTCTGGGAAAGGGGCAGGGGTGCAGGTCGAGCTCATCACCAGTCACCAGTGATTTCACCAGTGCAGCCCTTTGTGGTGACACCAGAAAACCCGAGAGGAACGGTTGCGGAGGCCTCCCTGGTTGTTGAACAACCTGTGTTTAACTTTCCACGAGAATGAGAGCCTTCCATCACCAAGATAAAGAGCAAGTTCTCATGGTTGGAGGAGGCTCCAATTGTCCATGGCTGCGTGGGGGTGGGGCCAGGGACTGCAAGAGAGAGCTGCGTTTTGTGTCTTCCCGTCTTCCCTTCACGGAGACTTCTTTGCAAAGCTTGTCTCCTTAGAGAAACCTGCTTCAAATGAAGAACTGAGTATCCACCTTCATCTGTCCAGGGGATAATTACGTTGATTAAATTTGCCATTGAAAGAATACCACTAAGCAATGGTCAAAATAATTCCAAAGTCTAAGATTGAGAAGTACTTACTTTTGTGTGCCACTTGGATCTAACTATTGATTTTATTTTATTTATTTACTTATTTTTTTGAGACAAGGTCTCACTATGTAGTCCATGCTGCTCTCGGGCTCACTATATACCGGAGGCTGACCTCAGACTTGTGACAGTTCTCCTGCCTCAGCCTCCCAAGTGCTGAGATTATAGGTGTGTGCCACCATTCCTGGCTGGATCTAACTATTTCCTGATTTACTTATTCGGAGTGGTGCTGGGCATTGAAACCAGGGCGTTGTGCATGTGACGCAAATACTTTATGACTGAGCTACATCTTTAGCACCTTCACTTCTGAGTCTTTTTAAGTGGCATTTGAGAAGACTGTAAATACCAGTCAAATTTTCATTTTTGGTCAAGGGAGCATGGCTTTTCAACATTCTGCAGCTAGGAATCATATAGTATTTGGTCGTCAGAAACCTTGGAAGTCAACATTTTCTTTTTGCCTGAGGTGCACATAGTGTTACCAAGATACTGAGGTTCTTTTGCTCAGGTTAGATACAAATCACGAATGGGCAAATTGTAGCTCCCTCAGCATTAGGAAATCTGAGCTTCGAATGCCTGCAGCTCTCAGCTCTGAATGTCGGCTTCCCTGATCCTGGAGTGCCTGTGGCTCTTCGTCTCCAGTGTTAGCAGCTGTCCTCACTGCAGTCCTCGCCGCTGGAGCCAGCAGCTTCTGGAGCTCTCCCTTGCTTGCCAGCTGCAAGCTGCCCTCAGTGCTAACAGCTTCAACTGCTGGCTGCTTCCATATCAGCAGCGTCAGTGTTGCCAGTTCCTAGTGCCACCAGCTCAGCCTGCTGCACTCAAAACGGAAATCATGGTGAAATAAAGCCACCTGGAAATGGCCTTGGTAGGATCTATGCTGCAGTGTGAGGGCAAGCAGTAT
>PVJX010026352.1:0-25936 GCA_004027295.1 Dolichotis patagonum | reverse complement strand
TCATTTTCATAGATATTGAAATCACACAATATGGTGGCAACAGTGGAATGGCAAAGATAATTACACCAAAATACTCCACTATTGAGAAAAGCATTCTAAAAGACAGCCACAAGTAGTTATCAGGAGATTATACAGACTGATAACATAAAGTAAAAAACAAGATCTTTTCTATGATATCTTTTTATAAAAGGGAAGGAAAATAGTTTCAAAGTGGCATTTTACCAACCTAACAAAGGTATGTATTAGTCACTTTCCAGTTACCAAGATGAAATACCTGACACTCACATCTTAAAGGAAGTGAATATTAATATAGGTCAAAATTTCAGGAAACTCAGTCAATGGTCAGCTGTCTTCACAGTAGAGACATCGTGGCAGAAGGTCATGCCAGAGCACAGCTACTTAGTTCATTTTGCACAGGAAGCAGAACAGAGGAAAACAGTGCCATAGAGGAAGGGAGGAGGTACTAGACATAGTCTAACCCACTCAGACACACTACAAAGTGTTCCTCAGCAAACACTGGTGGATCAGAAAACCTGTCAAGTTGAAGCAACAGCCTAATTACCACAGGTAGTGCAACAGCAAGCAGAAACACCAAAACAATACCCAGGATTTGGAGGCAGATTTAGTTAATGTTGGATGGTGTTATGGTTTGTGTTTAAACATCCCACAAAAGCCTCATGCAGTCATTCAGGTGGCTAAATCTAGCATTTTTTTTTACTGGTTTGTTGTCTATTTTGGGGATTGGCAGTATGAGTGCTGCATCCATCCAGGGGAGGTTAGCCAGCACTCAATATAAGGGAGGGAATGAGGTGTGCTTTTTGCCCTTTTGCCCTTTTGCTCTGGTCAATTTTGGTATCTGCCAAAATTGCCATATTACCCCTCAGTCACGCTTTGCCTTGGAGCCAGTTGAATATGGACTGAAACCTCCAAAAACTGTAAACTAAATAAACCTTTCCTTCTTTCATTTCAGGCATCAAGTATTTTGTCTCATCAATGAGAAAAAAGTAACCAAGACACCTGGACACTGACTAAGAATCAATTGTTTCTCAAAATGTCAGGCAGTGAAGGCCCAAGGAGGGAGGTTTTTATGGGCTGTCAAAGGTTAAGGGAGGTAATAGAGCTATAGTATTTGGATGTCTTTAATTGTTGCTACAATATTCATCATACTGACCAGCCATTTTTATAAGACAGAAGCAACTGGAACTGCAACAGGAACTGTCGCAGGGCAAATGCAGTGTACTGATTGGTGTGTGTGGGAATTTTTTGCTACAGTTCATTCTAGTGGTTATTATGTCTTTGGCTAGGACCAGTAAAGAGGGAACAGGACAAATGGTTGCTTGTGACAGAGGTTCATTGTAGGACTTTCTGATAACTACAAAATACTGAAATAGCTGTGTAAAGACAGAGAGCCTGGTAATCTATTCATTTCATACTTTGTACCACTGGCTAAAGAAGCTGTTGTAATCTCTTGCCACAGATGAATAGTTTGAGCTGAGGCTATGAGAGCAGAGATAAGAAAGATGTATCCTGGAAGCCTAAGGATATTGAGTTGTAGCCTTGGTCATATGTACTGATAGTATGTTAGGAGTGTCTAAAAAAGGAAGTGTCAAGAAAAAACAGATTTCTAGCATGAGAAAAGTGCAGTAATGGTGATACATGTGGTGAACCAAGAAATTCAAGAATGCAAGAGCTGTGTGGTAGTTTGACTTGACTTTGTTAGCTTCAGGTAAATCACATACATGTCTCTTCATTTCTTCTTTCCTTCTTTTCTTTCTTTCTTTCTCTCTTTCTTTCTTTCTTTTTTTCTTTCTTAGGAAAACTCACAAACATCATTGTTTCTAAGTCATTGTTCAACCTGTCAGCCAGGGCTGAGGTTTGAAATGAATGGAATAGCTGCATTATCAAGGTAAATGGGAAGCCTATCAGCTACATGATGATGAGACATTTCTGCCTTCAATGATCTGGACTGTGTTTGGAAAGAATAGCCAAAAGTTATGCCAAGAGAGTGGTGACAAGTTGGAAGGGATCCAAAAACCACTAAGCTCATTTAATTTACCATGCCTGATCAGAACAGAGAATGATACAGATGGGGGGTCTACAGAATTCTGAGAAGTATATTAAGCACTGTTTTAGTTACTTTTCTCTGGTTGTGAGACAAAATATCTTGACAGCCAAAGTTAAAGAAGGAAAGGTTAATCTAGCTCATGGTTTGTGAGGATTTCAGTCTGTAATCAGCTGGTTCCAAGGTAGGGTGGCATGGTACAGGGACAATACTTCAAGGAAGCAGAAGACAGCAAAAGCAACAACAGCAAAAGAGGAAAGAGCAAGCCTATTTTCCTTCTTTGTATTGTAAGCAGGTTACCTGCTCCCTAGGGCAGGTGTAACTCTCACACCATTTCAGTGCCCTCCTCTTATACAGCATGAGGGTATCTACAAAGTGAGGACCCTGTTCCCAGCTGAATCACTTCATTAAACTCCTAAACTTTTCAAGTTAACACAATGTATCAACCTTTACAAGGACTGATACTTTAAATTACTCACTTCTAAAAATTACTCAATTTAAAACTCAGATAAAAAGATGTAATTATTTTGCACCCATTTTCTTTGTTGTGTTGACAACACAACTGCATTACATTTTGCTTCAAAGGGAAAGAAAGAACAGGAAAGAATGGAAAAATAGAAGGCATTGGCTTATTTTAAAGTTATCATGATGGTCAGATCTGTGCTGGCTCACTCTAGGCTGCTTTTTGAGGTACTGACTTCTGTTCTGAGACAAGGTCACCAGTCCACTTCCAGATCCTTTCTGAGATCCTGACTATTCTATACAAGTTCACACAAAAATCAACCAAGTTCCATATCTCTTAGACTGTCACTTAGATTCTCTCCCTATAGTTGATCCCTGGCTTGGTTCTCCTCTCAGTTACTTTGTCTTCATGATTCATCTTTCATTTTTTTCCCCTTTTGGTCTGCCTGCAGATTCTTGGTTTTGTTTAGATTCTGAAAACCTCAGTCTTTTCTCTCTGCTCGCTCAAAATTTTCGATGTGACTTCAGATAATGGCTATCCTTCCTCCCTCTCTCTCTGATATGGGAGGCAAAAGACTACTGAGTTGTACCAATCTCATAAGATGGGGTTGGAGTTCTAGTGTGATTCCTCATTGTGGAGTCCTGCCTTCCCAGCCCTTCCCAACAAGCACTCCACTGAAAATGTTCTCTGTTTGCCACTGGACTGTCTCCTGTGCATCAAGCAGTTAATCAAGGCATAAGAGAAAACATTACATACAAATTTTATAGATGAGATGGAGAATGAATGAAGCAGGACTTTATCTTGTGTATTTATAAATTAATATGTGATGTGTAATATATATTAAAATAAATTCATCCAAGTTGAATTTAATTGGATTAATTGGATTAATTTAGAAACAGGCAAATCTACTACAAGTCACTTAAGGTTAGCAGCATAACAGAGCATAGAGATTAACAGAAAATTATCTCAAATGCAAGTCTAGGGTGAAATCTTTGGTAATATTCATGGGTCTCTTTCCTTAGTCTTGAGTCTTGTCTGATTAAACATTTAAATCCTTGACTTTATGCTTAGAAAGAGGAATTAACTTTAAAATTTCTGAATAAAGTCACTAATACATCACAGATAAGACAATTTAAAAATCAAAATAATCAAAGATTTCATATAAAGACTAAAATCAATAAATTGAAATTATCAGGTTAAGTTAAAAGGATCACAAATATACTGTTAAAATATGCTATCAATTAATATGGTACTCAGGATTGAATTTTGGAACAACAACAAAAACATGAAATTAACGGAAACGAGGTGAAATCTGAATAGAGTTCTATATTTTATTTAATAAACAAAGTAGAAATGTTAATTTCTTATTTCCCATAAATCCTCCATGCTTGTGTGAAATATTAATATTAGAGGTAAAGAGTATATGGAGGACTCTTTTTATTTTCAACTTTTCTGCAAACAAAATTACTAGAAAATAAGTTACTTAAAAAGGGAATATGAGAGAAATAAAAATTGTTTTATTTAAAGAACAACAAGAAAAATTTACTACAAAGAGGCCTGGATACCAAAAGAAGCTAATGTCAATTCTAACTGTCTAACTGTATTTTTAGTAATATAATATCAGAACAAAAGAGATCATAGTCCTGTCTGGCTATGGAATTCTTAGACTTCCAGTAGATTGTTACATTCAATTATAGCACTTTAAGAAAAAAAATGAGCAGAATTACGAAGTTTGAAAGTACAGAAAATGAAGAAATGTAGAATGACCCAGAAGTGTGGAAAGGGAGGGACTAGTGTGGAGAAGAGAAAACTCATGAAGTGGGTGTCCTTGTCTCATTATTTAGCCAAGACTCATGCAATGGTTAAAAGAGCATGTACATGAAAGATGGACCCAGAAGATGGAGATAGAATATTAAGAAGAATTTACATAAAGGCAATCTTGGGGATGAGAGTAGGATTTTTGTTGAGATTAGAATGGTGTCCTGGTTGTCTCAAGGCATACGTGCAGAGGATGAAAAGTCAGATTTATGGAATGTCAAGAGAAGATATGTCATTTAGAGCTTAAATCTTTACCTATGGGAAATAATGAACATATTTGATGACTTTAAATGAGACTGTATTCTTTTCCAACTCTAGTAATTTGTGTGAGGTATTCAGAATACAGTGCCTAGTTTCTTGAGGCATTTCCATGACATTCATCCTACTGTTCACTTATCTTAGAGATATTTTTCATGAGGCATTTCCATGCCTAGTTTCTTGAGGCATTTCCACGACATTCATACTACTATTCACTTATCTTAGAGATAGTTTTCTTCCTGATGCTCTTGGCTAGCACGTATCTCTGCACAAGTGAAGGAAAGTCAACTAGCCAGAAAGGCAAGAGTTAACGCGACTTTCAGTCAAAGATGTCAGTTACCACCTACCTTGCCATCCTGAAGCTATTAGGATTAATTATTATAAGGAACATTTTCTCTCCTTCCTGGATCCTCACAACCCTTGAGACAGTCCAAATTCTTTAGCCTGGTATTTTAAACCCTTCTGAATTAGTCTCTACTTTCTTTTTGTGTTTCCCATCACCACCCTCCTATTATTAATAGGCTAATCTGTGTTCTTGTTACGTGGAACCATGCAACCTCGTCAGAACATACCAAACATCTCAGCCTCTTTACACATATTCAGTACTAAATTTAAGACTCCTCCTTTCTTAAGACTTCATGGCCTTCCTTGTGTCCCTTCTCTGTCTCCTGTTAGATCCCCCATCTGAGAGACAGCACAATCACTATGGCAATGGTTCAAAGCTGTGCCATGATAATGTACACCTCCTTCTTCCAAGAAGCCCCTAAGGCTTCTCCCTCCCCAAAGTCTGCCAAAGCTCAAGAATGTAAAGGTTTACCCAGTCCCCTGCACTCTCACAAAATAAATCAGCTCATACCAGCCACCAGAGCCCTTCCCCCATCACAGCTTACTTATATCAGGCAGAACCTGCCCTTTGTAGATAGTCACCACAGCTTTCCTTGTGGTGACTCCCTCTGTACCCTCCCCACTTATTAAACTCTTTTCTTATCTGCTTGCCTCCCCTCTTTAATATTCTGCGTTACTCTAGATTGAGTACAAGTCACTCAATCATCTACCTTTCTTATATCAAGCCTCTTACCACCGTTGTACTTCTAGGTTTTACACCTCTGTTATCAACTACTTTTTCAAGGGCATGGTATGTTTTATGTTAATATTTCTGTCCCCAGTAGAGACCAGTGGTCTGATTGTTTCCCTTTTTACCAATATAAGCAAATACATACCTCAACCTGAATAATTGCCATAATCTAAAGGATACAGACTGAAGGACCTCTTGAGCAGTGGGGGTACCTTAGAAACCCACAGATCCTAAAGCTAGGCAGAGAACATCATGACTTGCTGGATTCCAAAACTGTAGATGCTAAAAAGAAACCACTCATTTAATAAGAGAAATTTGTTTCTTGGACTCAGTTATTTTTATTAATATTGCTCCATTAGTTTGGGATATTTTGGAGTTTTTCTCCTTTTTTTCTTTTAATAT
Organism: Dolichotis patagonum; assembly: GCA_004027295.1. Taxonomy (NCBI): domain Eukaryota; kingdom Metazoa; phylum Chordata; class Mammalia; order Rodentia; family Caviidae; genus Dolichotis; species Dolichotis patagonum. Next base: position 19,858 of record PVJX010026352.1, on the reverse strand, counting down.
TTTTCCACCCCTTATTATTTTCCCTTTATGTTTATCCCTCTTTGCCTTGTTTGTTCTTTTCTGTTACTTTTATCTGATACTACTAATGTATTTTACTCCTCAATAGTATCATTTGTCTCACTTTCCTATCCTCATCTTCCATTAAGTTTTTAAAATGTTTATATATTTCATTCTCCTATTCTCCATAACTATCTTTATGAGAATCACCATTAAGCTTTATTAATCTTTATATATCTTACTATGCTATTACAGTTGAATATAGTTCTTTGCTAGTGGAGGTACAGTTGTTGCATTTAGTAGATATTTATTGTGTGTATTTATGTCTTAGTATTTATACTATACAGATCTCTTTTCTGTGATCAAAATTGATATATCATTGGTTCTTAAGGTACACTGTATCAAGGCTGTCTATGATGCTATTATTGTTGTTGGTTTTATTGCCATTGCCAATGTCATATAGTTGTTATCGACAATTGATTTTCTCTGTAAGTCAATATGTGGACTGCTGTTGTGTCATTAACAATACTGTGACCCATTCCTGGAGAACTGTGTGCTGAATCAAGTATACTGCAGTCTTGCCTCTCTAACAAAAAACTGTGGCTGAATCTAGAGACATAGGCAAAACCATGTAATTATCTATAGCCAGAGTGCACAACTTAAAAGCAGACACTACCTAAAGAAGTTGTATTCATAGCAACAAAGTGTTTCACTGTAATCAACCATCAAACCTCAGAACATACATACACATAAAAGAGGCATGAAAAGACAAGGCAAAAAAAATCCTCCAGAAATTACTAACTCCCCCAGAACTGATCAATGGGCCACTGAGAAGGAGGAAATCAAAGATACATAGCCAAATTATTTGAAAGATTAACAGAAGAAATTCTTTAAAAGATGGATTAACAACATGTTTGGTGAGCTCAAAGAACATATAACTAAATGGGTAATGGATCTAATAAACAAAATGGTCAGCAATTTCATGGAAGACACTAATAACACTAGCTGAGCTAAATAAAATGATACAAAACATGAATGACCAGTTTAGCAAAGAATTATAGTCTATGCAAAGAACATTTCAAACAACGATTCAAGAGATTAAAAATTCTATTGAAATGATGGACAATATAAGCAACAAATGTTAGAACAGAGTGTCAGAACTAGAAAAGAGTGCAGATATCAGTGTCTAAATATTCAGAGATACCTTAAAAACAGTAAGAGACCATAACAGATGAATGCAAAAGTAGCTAGATAACATAAAGAAGACTAATACAAGCTTAAATGGAATTAAAGATAAATCAGAGGATTGCACAAATGGGATATATATGTTCACTGAAATAATAGGAGAAAATGTTCCAAACATAGGGAAAAACTTTAACTTAGAAGTATGTGGCATATAGAAGTACAAAGAGCCTCAGTCAGAAAATAACCTTTTGATGACATGTCATAGTCAAAATCCAAGAAGTCTACACAAAGACAAAATATTAAAAGCTATTATAGAAAAATGATGAAATAATTATAAAGATAAATCAATTAGAATTACAACAGACAATGAAGCAAGTGACAATGAACTAAAGGCCAGAAGATGTTGGAGTGAATAATTTTAAGCCCAAAAATAAAACAAACAAACAAACAAACAAACTTCCAACTCAGACTGATATATCTTCCAAAATAATCTTTTAAAAATTGTGGAGAAGTAAGGTCTTTCCTTGACAAATAGCACCTAAGCATACAAGAAATTTATGACTATCATACTAGCACACCAAAATATTCTCAAGGACATCTAAGAAAGAGGCAATAAAGCTAACAATTGCAAAAGATCTAATAAAATGAATATACCAGGCAGACTGGGCAGTTAAGTAGAAGAGGGAAAAGGGAAATCAGCAATGGGGAAATAACACGATAGGAAAGATCAGTATCTTTCAGTAATAATTCTCAATTCAGCAATCAAAAGACACAGATAGGCAGAATGAATCAAGAAACAAAATTTGATAGAATGTTGCATAGAAAAATAAATTTAAACCACAAAAAAGTTCATAGACAAAAAATCAAAAGTGGAAAAACAAAATTCTGTTCAGTAGGCACCCAAAAGCCTGTGAGAGTAGCAATCCTACAAACTGAACTTCAGAAATTATCAGAAGAGGCAAAGAAAGATGCTACGTATTGGTTAAGTGAACAGAAAGAAATAACAGTTACATACATATATCCACCCAACACTGGCAGAACCAATTTCATGAAACAAATATTACTGATCATAGAATCAGATAAACATAAATGGAATTATAGTATGGCATGGCATTATCCTACTGTCACAAATAGGCAAATCATGCACACAAAAAAGTAATCAATAGCAGAGTTGAAACAAATCTTCAAACAAATGGACTTCATAATTATATGCATAATGTTCTACCAAACAACAGAATACACATTCTTATCAATAACATGTGGCCCTTTCTTCAAAACAGACCATATACTAGTCAATGAAATGTGCTCAAATAAATGCAAAAAATTACAATGTTTCCAATCATATTGGCTGAACAATGAAACTAGAAATTAATGAGAAAACTATAGAAATTACACAAAAAGAAATTAAAGAATACACACTTTGGCAATCAATGAGCCACAGAAATCTAGACAGTGGGTTCTTTCAAAATTGATGAAGAAATAAAGTATTTCCATGATAAAACTGCAAAAAATTCATAATGAGCATTAAAAAATTCTCAAAGGTATTCTAGAAAGAGAAAATGAAGTCAATAATATCAATAAGTGAAATAAAATAAACACACCTAGCAAGGTGAAGCAGAAGAGAAAAAATAAGGAAATCAACATTAGGAAAATAATGCAAAGGCAATATTAAGTTATAATTCTTAATGTGAATGGTCTCAATTTCCCAATCAAAAGACACAGATTGACAAAATGAATTAAGAAACAAAACTCAACAAGATGCTATATTTAAGGAACACATTGGATATGCTCATGACACAGTCATAGACTGTATGCCTTGCTACTGAATGGCTCGTGATTTAATCCATATGTATCAATGCCAGATGATTCTGGTTCAATTTTGTTAGTAAAAACACAGATAAAAGTGATGGGATCTGGGCCAGAGATTTAGCTTAGCAGCACAAGTGCCAGCTTGGTAAGCATGAGGTTGTGAGTTTGATTCCTGGTATCAAAAAAAAAGTGATGATATTTATGTGTACCACCAGTGGTACAAGTCACCCAACTGAAAAACCATGGATACCACTAGTGGTTCAAGCCACCTGATGAGACAGTCATGCACAGACTACCAATGACTTAAGCTAGGAGAAACATGACAGTTCAAATGTCACAGATTAAAATTCAAAGAATGGAAAACAATATTTCTTGCAACAGGAACCTGAAAAAAGGTAAGAGTAGCTTCCCTAAGTTTAGACAAAGTGGATTTCAAGCTAAAACTAATCAAAAAAGAAAACAAAGTCACTAGATAATGGTAAAGGGAACAAATCAACAGGAATAACAATTATCAATATATACCTACCAAACACTGGCATGCCTAACTTCAGAAAACAAACATTAATGTTAATAAAACATCAAGTGAACATCAGTCATAATGAGTGAACTCAATATCCCACTTTCACAAACAGATACATCAAGTAGACCAAAAAAAAAAAGAGAAAGAAAGAAAGAAAGAAATATCAGACAAAATTATCAGAGTTGAACCAAATCTTTGAACTAATGGATTTAACAGATAGCCACAGTGTCCAACTCCACAGAATATATATTCTTTTCAACAGCACATGGAACTTTCTCCAAAATAGCCCACATGCTAGTCCATCAAGGATGCATATGTAAATGCAAAATAATTGAATTTATCCCATGTAAAATATCAGGTCACAGTGCAATGAAGCTAAAAATCTATATTCAAAGAAACCACAGAAATTATGCAAACACATGCAAATTGAACAATAAAATTCTGAAAAACCAAGGCATCATAGAAGAAACCAAGGAAGAAATTAGGTCCATTCCTATAGTTAAATCATAACACCAGTACAACATACTGCAAACTAAGGGACATAATTAAAGCAGTAGTAAATGGGAAGTTTAAAGTTGTAAATGCCTATCTCAAAAGAACAGAGCAAGAGCAAATAAATGACTTTAAATTATGTACCTCAAGGTCTTAGAAAAGCAGTAACATTCTACATCCAAAGCTAAAAGGGGGAAAATTATAAATATCACAGCAGAAATTAAGTTGAGACTAAAAAAATATAAAGAATCAATAAATCAAAGAGTTAATTTTTTGAAAGGATGGACAAAATTGACAAATCTTTATTCAGTCTTATCAAAAAAGGAAAGACTCAAATCAATGCAATTAGAAGAAAAAGAAAGTGAAATCACAATATATGCTGCCAAAATCCAGAAGACCATTGTTTGAGAACCCATACTCTAATAATGTGGAGCATTCAGAAGAAAGAGATAGATGCCTAGGTATATATGAACTGCCAAAAAGAAATAAAAATCCTTAATAACCCAAAATCAGGTAACAAAACTGAGAGGTAACAACAATAAAACATCAACTAGGAAAAGCCCAGTTCCTAAAGATTCATTGCTGAGTTCATAACACAAACTCTTTGGTGAAACTGTAAAGGAAGAAGTATTCCAAAAGTTATTCTTGCAAGCCTGAATTACTTTGATTCCAAAATTAGGAAAGCACCAACCAAAAAGGAGAATTACAAGACAATCTCCTTAATGAACATAGATGAAAAAAATCATCAACATGATGTTGGCAAATGGCCTGTAACAAATCATCAAAAAGATCATACATCATGACCAAGTAGGATTCATTGCAAGGATGTAGGAATAGTTTAAAACAGAAATCAATAAATGCAATACATCACACAAACAGGAACAAAGATCTAAATCACATGGTCATCACAATAATCAGGAAAAGCCTTTCAAAAAATTCAGTAACAATTCCTGATTTTTTAAAAAATTGATAAAAATAGGTGTAGAAGAAGTTATCTCAATCTTATAAAAATAATTTATACCTCCTATCTTGCCTTTGTTGCCCAGAATTGCCTTTGCTATTCTAGGTTTCTTGTTTCCAAATGAATTGCAGGAATGTTTTCTCTAGATCTCTAAAGAATGCTAATGATGCTTTTGATCACATCTCCAATTTCAATAGCTGATAATTGGGTTATGCTAAATTGTTATATCTTCTTGGTTGAGCTTTAGTAGTTCATATGTTTCTAGAAATCTATCCATCTCCTCTGTGTTTTTCATCCTATGTGAGTAGAGGTTTTAAAAGTAGGTATTCATGATCTTTTGAATTTCCATGAGATCTGTGGTAATTTCCTTCTTTTCAGTCCTTATTGCATTATTTTGGGTTTTTTTCTTTCTTTTTCTTGACAAGGTTAGCCAGAGTTTTATCAATTTTATTTATTCTCTCAAAAAACCAGCTTTTTGATTCATTAATTCTTTGTATTGTTTTTTAGTTTCAATTGCATTAATTTTTGCTCTGATCTTTACAATTTCCTGTCTTCTGTGAGCTTTGGGTTTAACTTGCTCTTCTTTTTCTAGAAGCTTGAGATATAGCATTAGGTTGTTTATTTGTGCTTGTTCTGTTTTCTTGATATGAAAATTTATGACTATATATTTCCCCTTTAAGATTGCTTTCATTTTATCCCACAGATTACAGTATATTGTTTCCATATTTTCATTGAGTTGTAAGTATTGTTTATTTCCTCTTTAATTTGATCTGTAACCCACTGGTTGTTCAGAAGGTTGTTATTTAATTTCCATGTATTTATGCAGATTTTGCAATTTCTTTTGCCATTAATTTCCAATTTTAGTGCACTATGGTCAGATATTATGCATGCAATAATTTCAATCTCTTTGCATTTAATTTAGAATGTTTTATGGGTTATTATATGGTTTATTTTGGAGAATGTCCGATGTGCAGCTGAGAAGAATATATATTCTGATGTGGTTGGGTGGAATACTCTGTAACCATCTGCTAAGTCCATTTGCTCCCAAGTATGATTTAGCATCTCAATTCCTGACTTGAAACTATACTACAAAGCCATTATGGTAAAATCATCATGGTACTGGCAAAGAAATAGACCTGAGGATCAATGGAACAGATTAGAGGATGCAAACACAACTACAAAGACACTCAGCCACCTGATATTGACACAGGGGCTAAACCTGTTCACTGGAAGAAGGATAGCCTCTTTAATAAATGGTGTTGGAAAAACTGGCTCTCCACATGCCAAAGACTGAAACTAGACCCATGCCTATCACCATGCACAAAACTAAAATCAAAATGGATCAAAGATCTAAATACTCAGACGGAAACACTAATCTCCTGGAAGACAAGGTAGGTAAGAAGTCTTGGAGATATAAGGGTAGGCAGGGAATTTATGAACAAAATGCAAACTGCACGGGAGACACTGCAAAGAATCAACAACTGGGAACTCATATTATTAAAAAGTTTTTGCAATTCAAAAGAAATCACCAAGAGAGTGAAAAGAAAGCCCACAAAATGGGAAAGAATTTTGGCCAGCAATCCCTGAGACAAAGGACTTATATCCAAAATATATAGAGAATTAACATAAAGCCCCCAAATTTAAAGACTCTCTCCAGAACTGGGCATCTGAGATGAACACACATTTCTCAGATGAAGACATACAAATGGCAAATAAATATATGCATAAATGTTCACCATCACTGGGCATTTGAGAAATGCAAATTAAAACGGCATTGAGAGTCCATCTCACTCCAGAAACAATGGCTGCCATCAAGAAATCAACTGATAACAAATGTTAGCAAGGCTGCAGGGGAAAAAGAACACTTCTCCACTGTTGGTGGGAGTGTAGATTGCTACAGCCACTTTGGAAATCAGTAAAGAGATTCCTCAGAAGAGCAGGATTGGAAGTTCCATTCAATCAAGCTATTCCTCTCTTGGGTATTTTCCCAGAAAAACTGAAAAGGCCATGTCACAGTAATATATGTGCACCCATGTTTATAGCAGTACAATTTGTAATAGCTATATCTTGGAAACAACCAAAATGCCCATCAACCATAGAGTGGATGAAAAAGATGTGGTATTTTTATACAATGGAATATTACTCAGCTATAAAAAGAATGATCTTGAGGCCTTTATAGGTAAATGGAGACAACTTCAGACTATCCTCATTAGTGAAATAAATAAGAATCATATTTACAAATATCACATTGTCTCTCTGGTGTAAAAAGTAGTAAAAACTGTAGGAGTACTAAGATCCAAAGTGTGTGATAGCTATTGTGAAAAAGAAAGGGAAGGAAAGTGCTCTAACAGATATAACTCCATGTATGTTTAAGTGTGTAAGATAGATAACCACATTACTAAGTTGTTGTTGGATCATTGAACAGAACAATTTGCACTCTCATTGTTTGTCCACTTTCTATGCTTTAATTTTGGGACTTGAACAACTATTTCTAAGATGAGAATATGTAATGTATCAACTAGTGATTTCTTAGTGTTAATTTCTTTTGAAAATCTGTATTATTTCTACCCTTTTTCTGTTTTGCTTTTTTTTCTTTAAATAAAACAAATTATTTTTATGTTGGGGATTGAACTCACAACCTTTCATTTGCCAAGCAGGCACTTATGCCACTGAGCTAAACCCCCGGCCCAAATAAAACAAATTTTTAAAAAATCATTTATGAATAACACCACATTAAAGATAGAGAAGTTTAAAGTTTTTCCTCAAAAATCAGGAACAGGACAAGAATGCCTACTACCACCACTTCTGTTCAATACAGTTAATAAAACATTAGTCGGAGTACTTAGTCAAGCAAATGAAATTAAAAGGAGAATAAAAAATTAAATTATCATTATTTGCAGATGATTTGATCTTCTATAGAGAAGACCCAAAAAATTCTACCAAAGACTCAAAATTAATAATCAAATTCAATAGCATAGCAGAAAACAAAGTGAACATACAAAAATTAATATCATTCCTGTACAGTGATAATAAATTCAACAAGAAAGAAATTAGTGAAATAATTTCTTTCATAGTAGTATCAAAAAAATTTAATACTTAGGAATTAACTTCACCAAGGAAGTGAAAGGCTGCTATAAATAAAATTAGGTACTCTGAAATAAGGCATATAAGAGGACATCAGAAAATGGAAAGGTATCTCTTATTCCTGGGTAGCAGGATGAATATAGTCAAAATGTCTATTCTTCCAAAACTCATATGGATTTAACACAATCTCAAACAAAATACCAATAGCATCCCTCACAGAACTAGATTAAACAACTCTATAATTCATATGGAACAAGAAGAGAGTTAGAATAGCAAAAGAAAATCTGGGCAACAAGAATCGATCAATGCAAAAGATGATGGAGAAACAACGCCATGCATACTCAGCAACCTAATATTTGACAAGAAGGCCAGAAACTTTAGCTGGAGGAAAGATAGCATCTTCAATAAATGTTTCTGGAAAAACTGGTTAATTACATGCATAAGATTGAATATAGACCCATATAATAATTATTTATCTTACTTTCCTCATGTAATAAATTTAAATCCAAACACATTGAAGATGTAAACATTAAAACATCAACTCAAACTGATTAAAACAATATAGGTAAACCTCTTAAGTCATAGGCATAGGCTAGGAATTTCTGAATAGAACCCAATTGTATATGAAATAATATAAGAATCAAGAAATGATATATCAAATCTAAAAGTTTTGTACAGCAAAGGAAGCAACCAATGGAATGTAGAGATAACCTAAAGTGGGAAAATTTTTACCAGCTATTCCTTGGACAACAGACTGAGATCTAAATATATAAAGAACCCCCCATAAGTAACTAGACCTCAGAAAATGAAAAACAATAAAAAAATGGGCAGCCAAAATGAATAGACACTTAAATGAAGAAGTGCAAGTGGCCCTAAATACTTGAAAAATGTTCAATACTGTTGGTTATTAAAAATAAACAAAACAACACTGAGATTCCATCTTACTTCAGAACAAATCGGTATGATAAAAAGCAATATAATAACAAATACTGGCAAGGTTTCAGGGATAAAGGAACATTTTACCTTGTTGGAATGTTAACTAGTAAAACGATTATGAAATTCAGTATGGAGACTCCTCAAAAAATAAAAGTAGAAACTCCATTCAAGCAAGCTATTCCACTTCTGGGTATCTTCCTGAAAGAGTTAAAGGTGTCACATTACAGTGATAGATGAAGAGCCATGTTTATAGAAGCACAATTCACAATAACTAAATCATGGAAATGGCTTGTATGTTCATGAATAGATGAAGAGAGTTACTGCTTGGATAAAGAAAATATGGTATTTGTGCACAATGAAGTACTTCTCTGCCAAAATGAGGATAAACTTGACTTATTTGTAGGAAAATAGATGTACCTCAAAACTATTTTACGTGAAATCAGTCAGATGCACAAGTTTAACTATCGTAGTTTCTCTTACATTAGAAACTCAAAATATAAACAAAGAACAAAATAAAAGAGAAGACAACAGAAAATAGTTTTACATCTTTGTCATATGGAAAGGAAACCAAGAGACTGAGTTGAGGAAATGTGATTAAAAATTCAAATTAGGATGTACTGTGTACCTATACAAAGTCCCCATGATGAAAGTATTCATAATGTACTACAAACACGTAGTGATACATATTTTTAATTTCTAAAAATGGAAAAAACAAAACACCACATCATGCTGAAAACAAAATAGAAAAACATGTAATAAAAATCTTTGTGGCTTTCAGTTTGGTAGATTTTGGGGGGGATACTGGGGATTGAACTCATAATCTCATGCTTATCAGGCAGGTGCTGTGAACTATATCCCTGGTTCAGGCAGAGTTCCTAGAGATAGCACTGAAACATGATCTATAATTGGCATGAAAATTAAAAAGTTATTTTCTTTTAAAAGCATAGTTATTAGAAGGAATTAAAAGACAGGATTAGGTGGGGAATATAAAGTATACGTCAGACAAAAGACATGCATTTACAACATATAGAAAAATCCTCAAAACTCAATTAAAAACAAAAAGGACAGATTTTTTAAAATGGACAAAATATTTGAGTTGACACTTTGCCAAATAAGATATTTTGAGTAGTAGATATGAATATGATTTCTTACAAATGATGATTTGTGAATGATATATGAGATGGCTAACATGAGTAGTCAGTAGGACAATACAAATTTACAAATCAAAATCACAGTGAGATACCACTACATATACACACACTAAAACAGTTATAATAAATACGATATTGTTTCAAGTGTTGGCAAGCATCCATAACTGTTCTACATTGCTGATAAGGATATAAAATGACATTACAGTGTGTGGCTTTTTAAAATGTTGAATATAAACTTTCTATATGACTGAATGATTCTACTCTTACAAATCTACTCACAAAAAAAGTAATTGTATTGCCACTTTGAGATAAGCACATGAATATTCATAACAACATTATTCATAATAACTTCAAAATGAACCTAAACAAAATATTCATAAAATTGAGAATAGATAAACAAATTGCAATATAGCCTTTCAATGCACTACTATCCCACACTAAAATGAGCAAGCTACTGATACATGTTAAAATAGGATGAACCTCAAAAATATGTTGCTAAATGAAAGATATAAGGTACAGAAAATGATTACAGATTATGTAATTCCACTTATGTGAAATATTCAAAAAAATAAATTTTATATTTCCAAGAAGCAAATCAATACAGACCCAGGAATTGAAGTATGAATTATTAAGGAAACTTTTGATGATGATGGAAATGGTCTAATCCTGGACTGTGGTTATAGTTGCACAACTCTAAATCTGTTAAACATCATAAACACTGTATGAATGTTATGATACATAATATATACCTGATTAAAACTATTAAGACAATAAAAACAAAATTTTTCCCTTGTTCTTATCTTTTTTTTAATTTTGAAGAGAATAAAACCAAATGATACAAAACAAACTAGAGTCAATCAAAGCAAAAGGATGGACATAGTACATGATTTAAAAACAAAACACAAGGTGATCAACAATGGGTACCATAATGCCTTTTGTTATCTTCAAAAGAATTGCTCACATCAGGCATAATAAAATTGAACACAACAGTACAGACCAAAACAAATAAAAATAAAATGATGGAGACATTATAGGACTTCAAAAGAAAGTAATAGTCAAACCAGAATGGGTATCGTAGTGAATATTATTGTTTACAAAGTAGTTGCATATACCCTCATACTTGATATTATCAAACAAAACAGGTTTGGATAAAATCAGTCAAAACAAGACAGTGAAAGCAATACTGTCTTCAGGTTTCAAATCAAGTTTCAAATCAAGTTACTAGGAAATCAAAAATGTTTATCATAGTATAATCCTGCTATCTTTGGCATAGCTGTCCCTGCTATCAAATCTAGTACAAGTAGACAAACTGGAACAGTAAAACCAAATTAAATAGAGTGATGATAACAATATGGGTTTCAAATCATGATACAAGATTAACAATGGCCACTGCTTCCCTTATTAGACAGTTCCTCCCCTTTCAGTTTCACAGGGTACATTGTACATTTTGTATCCCACTAATGCCTTTAGTTTTTAAATTAGGGAGGCAACCCAATACTCACCTAAGTGATTTTGAAACTTTTTACCCCTGAGCATGATCTCAAGTTGTATCCATTTATCTACAAGAGTCTCAAGGCTTTCTTTCTTTGTAGTTGAGTAGTTTTCCATTATATAAAAGTGTCTTGGCTTTCTAACCAATCTGCTACTGATGGGCAAGCTACACCCACTTTTTTCTGGTTCCCTGTCACATAAATCATTGTTTTCTCATCTTTGACTTTCAGTCTATAAATCCTCTTTCAGATTCATTATATTTCTTATGTATGGCATATTGATGGATCCTATCTCTTGATTCCTTCTGCCTGTGTTTCTTTTTATTGGTGTATCGAGGCTATCCATATTAGTGATTATGGTCAACCTTCTCTGTCTCATCTCTGCCATGCTATTTTCTGCCATTGATTGCCTACTTTTCCCCTTCATTCCACTGTCTGCTCCATTGAGTGTGCCCCTCTGCTGCTGTTCCTGAAACCATGGTCTTTTTTCTTTCTCTCTAAAATGTCCTTCAGATTTTTTGTAGGGTTGGTTTGTTAGTTATGAACTCTCTCAGTTTCTCTTTTGTCATGGAAGCATCTTGTTTCTCCATTAATTTTGAGAGATAGTTTTGCAGGGTACATCAGTCTGGGTTGGAGGTTATTTTCTTTCAGGGCTTGAAATACTTCAAGCTCTTTTTGCTTTGATGGTTTGTTTCAAGAAGTTTGTCATGATTCTGATGGGTTTTCCTTTATCTGTTTCTTTTCTCTGATAACCTTTAATATTCTGTTCTTGTGTTGGATTTTTGGTATCTTGATTATTATATGTCTGGGTGAGATCTATTTTGGTTATAGCTGACTGGAGTTCTGTATGCCTCATATATCTGAATATCATTTCCTTTTCCTATGCTAGGTAATTTTTCTTTAATTATTGCTGTAAATAGACTTTATTTCATTTGTGTTTACTCTTGCTTCTTCACTCACATTTTTTATTCTTAAGTTATAGATCCTCTTGTCATCTTCTAGCCTTTGTATTGTTACTTCCTGGATCCTTGTTATTTTTAAGAGATCTTTCCTTTCATGATCACAAGCTGAAAACCTGTCTGCCAGCTTTGAAAATCTATCTTTGGTTTCTTTCAATTAGTTTTGCCAGCTTTCAGTGGAATTTTTAATTTCCTGGTAGTCTCTTTGAATCTGTGTCATATATTCTAAATTTTTTATATTCTTCATCGAAGGTTTCCCTCCTTATTCTATGCTCCTCTATTCTTCCATCTGTGACTTCTTTAGAGGTGCTTAGCAATTCTTTTATTACATTTCTTATATCTTCCTTTACTCATAATAGTATTTCTGTTTTAAGTGATTTTATAGCTTCACAAAGTTGTTTCTTTATGTCAGTTGCTGTTACTTCAGAAACTGCAGGTGTGCAACCTGATCTCTTCTGTGTTTACATCTCCTGGACCAGTACTGCTTGGTTGGAGGCTGGAGACTGCCTTTTGCTTCTTCTTCTTGTGATGTTCCTGGTTTCTTCCAGACAAGTGTAGTGGGGTCCCTGACACTTCCTGTATAGATTATTATTACTCTGAAGCATGTTGGCTAGGAATTTCTGTTGTTTGCTACTTTCTCCAGTCTGCTGGTGACTACTGGAGTGTAAGCAGGGTGAGGCAGGCTTGCCCCTCCCTCCTGAGCTGGTTAACCACAGGAAGTCTTCACCAGGTTAGTCTGTGCTGGGAAGGTGGGATTGGTTAAGGAAACCTTGGCGATGGGTATTAGGCTGTGCACAGGGGTGAGACTCAGTCCCAGCAATTTCCACCAGTTGGCTCTGCACTAGAAGTGGCTGAATGAAGCCAGCTGTAATTCTGGTTCCAGGCTTATCCTGCCCAACTCCAAAATGGTGCCTGGCCAATCACTCACTCCCATGGGAGGACTGAGTCCCCCACACTCACTGCCAGCCAGTGAAGTTGTCTGGTCTTCCACTCACCTCCACCACTATGTCTTCTTGGTGAGGCCTTTTGGCTCACCAGCCCCCAGCTTCACTGTGACCATGCGTCTCCATGTTCCAACAGTGCTTCCGGGACCAGCCCTGGTGAAAGCATCATTGACCACTACCTTCTGTTTAAGTTTTTCTTTTTTTTTTAATTCTCTCTGTGGGCTTCAATTTTTAATTTAGTTTCTTTCTGGGTTGAGGAGACCCACTTCTTTCCTTCTTGTCTTCTCCAGATTGCTATATTCCAGCATCTGGGCTGTTTCTCTCAGAGAGGCTGTTTACTCTGCTGCTTACTGTTCTGCCATCTTTTTTCAATCCCCTGTACTTGTCTTTGAATGTCAGATCATGGTTTTAATGCATGTTTGAAGGACTTTTGTTTGGTGGAATTAGAAGAGGCTGCTCAATGAGTAACAGAATAAAATGCCATTTTATACAATGTAACTAGTACAATGATAACAAGCTATAACCACAGTGATTAATAGTTTTAGTGCTATAAATTCAAAATCTTGCTTCCTGCCTTGTCTCCCTCAGATCTCTATGTTTGCATTTTTAACTTTCCCACTTGTAACTATCCTCCCTCAAAACTAAAGTAAGGGTTAAGTACTTATGTTAGTACCTTCAGACACAAGGCCTATCAAATGCCCTGTAACCAGGAATTATCCTTTCTTAACCAAGAAGAATACCATAATGAATAAATTTGGTTGTAAGGGATCCAAGCCATACATATGTCTTCATCATGTCTTTCTTTTTGAGGTATGCTATATTTATTTAGAAGTGTAACTACCTTCTGTGTGACTCATAATCACTACACAATGTCCATTTCTCCACCAACACATTTCAGAAGCCCTAGTAAGCATCTTTTACCAATTCTACCAATATCTTTCCTTGGAACTGTTAAGATTGCTAAATATGCCTATTTTTAGGAGGACAATATACATTTCTCAGAAAGTGAAATATGAAACTAAATTTTCATCTGCTTATTTATTAGCAAACAACCAAACTATTGCTGACACAAAGAGAAAAACTTTTGAATTCAATGAGAGGAATAATTTCAGGTTCTAGTTTGGGCAGGAAAAAGAGAGGGGAACAGAGAGAAATGATAAACAAAACAGTGCATACATTCCTCCAAGATTTCCAAGTTCTAATCCTTGGGAACTATAAATAAGGTGGTTTACATGACAAAAGGTAATTTTCAGGTGTGATTAAATTGAAGGTTTTGCAATGGGAGATTATTCTGGGATACATTGAGAAATCAACATTATTGTAAGAATCCTTATAAGTAAAAGAGAGAGGCAAGAAAGTTATTATCAGAGTAATGCAGATGAGAAACACTCAACTAGTCATTGATGTCTTTTAAGATGGAAGGAAACCAATTTGTGGACTGCAGTGGGGAGAGAACCAGTCCTTGCAAGGAGGTGATTTCCCTTGGAAACCAGCTGCTGCCGTAGTAGGGACAGCCAGACCCAAGTCTTTCTCTGTGAGTCAGCATCATTCATGGACTTCTGGGGGAGAGAATTAGGCCTCATAAGGAGGTGGTCCCCATCTGGAAACCACAACATTTTCATTGTTTTCTTGGGTTGGGCTTTATTCTCTTTTACTTGATTATTCTAAACCTGATGGCATGAGCAGCTATTTAAAAAATAGCAAGACATATTATGGTAACCACTTTGGATTTACTATCAGCACATTTTGAGGTTTTTTTTTATTGCATTCATTGTTTAGTTTTTATTGTTTCTGCTCTATTCTGTTCTGTTCAATTTTTACTATGTCCAATGGTATCTGCAGTTATATTGAAGACAACTAGAGGCATTATGGTAACTACTACTGATTTCATAAGGTTTTGAAGTCCTGTATCACTTATACTAGTTTACCTTGATTTTTTTTAGAGAAAAAAAGCAAGACAGAAAAAAAGGGTAGAAGTAATACAGAATTTCAAAAGAAAAGCAGTAAGAAATTACTAAAAAATAACAGGAAGAAGTCACTAGTTGATAAATTACATATTGTTATCTTAGAAGTAGTTGTTCAAGTTACAAAATCAAAGCATGAAAATGGACAGACAATCAAACAATGATAGTACAAACTATTCTGTTTAATGAACCAACAAAAACATGGTAGTATGGTTATCTATCTTGTACACTTAAACATACAATTATATCCTTTAGAGCACTTTCTTTCTCTTTCATTATTACAATATCTATTATACATTTCGGATCTTATTACTCTTTCAGTTTTATTTTCCAAGGTTTTATTCTCTTTAAAATACTTTTTTTTTAAATGAAAAAAAAAGATGGAAGGAAACCACAAATGAAGGAACAGAAGCAGCCTCCAGAAGGCAGAAAAGGCAGGAAAATGAATAATCTCCTGGAGTTTCTAAAAGGAATGTAGATCTTCTTCTAATACCATTTTGAACCCATCTTTGAACTTCATCTTTCAGAATTACAAGATAAAAATTTGTGTTATTTTTAAGCCACTAGGATTATAGTAATTTATCATATCAATAACAGGAAACTAATAAGGAATGAAAAAATAAAATTGCTGGAACCAGAAACTAAACCATAAGAAGGCAAAAAGGGTTGGAAACTGATAAGATACCAGAGAATACATTGTAGTCAGCATAGTCAGATTTGCACACCAACTGCTAACCTATATGGAGGTAAGTTGGAATCATTAAAAATACATTTATTCCTCATCTCAAAGGTTCACAGTTATACAATGCCTTCATGTCTTTTGTAACACCCAGTAGAAGATTCCTTTTCTTTTTTATTTCTCTTCTCTCATGGTTTTTGGGATTCACCAGAACTTTTGCATCATATAAGCAAGCTACATCAGTTTCATTCAGAACAACCACCATTTGTCTCATCTTATTGTGTTATTTCCTGGTGCTCACAGTAGCAATGAATCACACTACAAAAACAATGTTTTTAAAATTTCCTTAATTATAACTATATGTAATTATTTGTTATTATCTAATATAATTATTAAAAGTTGCAGAACACATATCTACAAAGGACTAGCATCCATTATTTGTATTCTGTGAACATCTATTGCTAAGTCTTTACCACAAGTTCACCTATTTCTAAATGAGCTTTCTAAACTTCAGGCTGGCCTTACCACACTCTGGCCCAGCTGCTCCCGAAAGAAGTAATTCATGTTTCTCTTTTGCAGGCTGTCGAGGTAATGCTGAAAGCGAGTGTATGTGTACGGGTAGCAGTAAGCAAACTGGTAAATATCTTCTTCTTGGTCAAAACAGAATGCAAAGGACATCACATAATTCTTCCTATGGTCTGGGCATCGATAGTAGTAAACATTTTTAGGTGGCAGCCTTTGCCTGAAAGATACAAACAGAAATTTGGGCATATCAGATAGTAGTTCAAGCTTCAAAAGGTAACATACAAGAAAGAATGTTTAGAAACAAAATTATAACATCAAGGAATCTAGGTGATGGGGGTGGGAGAATGATGACACACTTTGTCCAAAATTTGGCTCTATCCCTTTTCAACTCTTAGAAGATCCAAAGTTAAACAAAGATGAACCAGTTTTATATATTTGTTTACCCTAATTTTGAGTACTTGTTATAAACCTAGGCATTATGATTGGGTCTTGATGTGGAATGGCAAATATGAAAGGCAAGGTTTCAGTCTCTGTAGACTACATATCCTAATAGGAAAACTGTCAGTACAAATCTACAAATGAATAAGCAATATAGTTATGTGTTCTAAAGCCTCCTTGAAGGGAAATAAGGAATATGATGTTAGAGATAACCATGTAAGAGTACTTTTCATAGGGCAGACAGGTTTCCATTTTTTTTCCTTTTTTCTTCATTTTCATACAAGACTAAGTCAGATCTTTTAAAATAAACTAACATTCATTGTGAATATTCAAAGGAGGAAAAAAGACATTCAACATTTGTCTAAGTTATTGCTATTATTTTTCTAAAGAATATTCCATGAGACTAATTTTCCACAGAAAACTTGGGGAAATACAGCTTTAAAATATATTGTGTATGCAATTTTGCTAATCCAGCATGCTCATTGGTCAGTAAGGAACACCGTGATGCATACATACAAAAGAAAAGGAAAAATGTTGCAATCATAGTTCCCACAAGTTATTTGCACCTATCCACTTTACAGAGCTACTATGCCCTCTCATCCTTTCTGACATCCAAACCCTTCATGTTCTCCTGATAAGATTGTCTCTCATTTCTATATATTTAAATCCTATTACTCCTTTAAAAATTCTCATCTCAAAATGTGCCTTTTCTATGATCCTGCATTGATGACTCTAGGCCTATTAAACTAACATATTTGTGCAAATTCGTGCTTTCTTATTGTCTATTGTATAAGTCTTTGCCCTTGAATTGGTGTGGAAGATTCTTAAGGCAATAGCCTTATAAGCCACAAACCATTAACATCCCCTTTACAGAGCATAAAAAAATAAAAGCTCAGAGGTTAAAAATAAAAGATTCCCTGAGGTTGCAAGGCTAGTGAGAGGCAAAGTCTGTATTAGATCTAGGCCAGTGTGGCTCCAAAATCTGTGCTTCTAATCCTTATACCTTGAGTTTTGTTTCCTTATGGTACTCAACATACAGTCTTATCTTCCACTTCAGAAAATTCTCCTTGCACAGTGCTTTCACCAGTATTGTTTAGCAAAATAAAGCAAAAAGCAAAACAAAAATTTGCAACAGCTTTCTATCATCATGTTTAAGTTTGATCCATAAGGCTTCCTGTGATCTCCCTATGATTTGGGCATCAGCACCCATCTCTCACTCCTCAAGCCTGTGCTTTATTCATGTTCAATTACTCACAATGCCCTAACACAACTGTGTACTGTAACTGCACATATTTATACTTGATATTTCTTCCACTTTGTCCTCTCTGTATTTCTTCCTACTTAGTGATCTATTACTCATAGATGTGGCATGTGGTCAGTTGTTAACAAAGATTTATTTAAAACATGAACATCAAATATATAAATAATTGCCTATCTTTAACATATCCTTAAACATACTACCTCCTCTCTTATTCATCAATTTTTGCTACATTGAAGAATGAAAAAAGAAATGAATTATATCATCTAGTTTGTCTCTTAACAAAGAGCAACAAAAGAAAATGGGTATTTGAATTATTTTTTTCAAAAGAGCATATAGGTGTCTTGAAGAGGGGAACTGTGTTACCTCTTGTTTCTACTCTGGTGATAATATAGAGAGCTCTCCAATAGTCTTTTTTTTTTAATAAAGCAATAAAGAAATGAAAAGAAAACTCATTCCATGAGATCAATTGTGCACATTACAGGAAGGTAAATTTAGGTCAGTATTAAATATTCAACATTTTTAAAAATATTCAGCATTTAGCTAAAGAAAGTAGAGAGACTTGCCTTACTGGGGAGTATAGCATAGAAAGGTTTAAGGACTTTCACGGAGAATCTTCCTATCCTTCATTTTAGGTTAGACAAAGTAACTTTGTGGTTCTGTTTACCACAGATGGTGTAAGACAATCTAGAGAAACAATATAACAAAACAACGATGACTATTATAGTACTATCTTCTATATATGCACACAGCACTGACCATGTGCCAGGACATTCTGAGTACTTTATAAGGCCTCAAAGCCTTTACTCATCATAGCAGCCTCTGAAGTTATTCCTACTACCCCAACGATATGATGAAATGAAGGTCGTGCTAAGAATCCTTTTTAAGAGGAGCAGGATGTCCATGACGTCCCAAAAGACCACAGAAAGGAAAGGGGCTAATTAACACTGATCCTGCCGGTGATCCAGCACGATTCCAAGCTGTGACATGTGTGCTCTGAGAACATGGAAAATGAAAGCTGACATACTCAGACCAAGTCATTTTATAATCTAATAATGGAACAGTACTTTATTTCTCATCCTCAGATTTAGCTCTGTGTGCAGAGTTGTGTGTGTGAGCACAAAGACACATACCAACTACATGTGTGTTTAGATGTATTCATGAGATTCTCAAAAATCCTTTGTGTACCTCATTTAGCTCCTATATCACCGCATCGATATAAACATATGCCTTTCTCCACAATTTGATTGAGCTCTCCTTGAGGGCAGGAACCATATAATATTCACCCTTGGTACTCCAGAATCTTACATAGATGAGATAGTCAAAACTGTTGATAAGTTGGATAAATGAAAATATTAGTAAGTAAATTATGTCAGTCACACTAGTATATGTACATTGTGATGTCTCCTGTAAAATTTTGAATTTTGCCATAAATATATGATGTTCTCACAAACTTCATTGCCTTT
>PVJX010026351.1:0-25914 GCA_004027295.1 Dolichotis patagonum | reverse complement strand
AATTTGTAACCTCATTATGGCCCTGGATCTCCCTGCCATGCTGCTGTGTTTATGTCGCCCCTCTCTGGGGCACGTGTTCTGAGCAGAAAGGGTATAATTATACATCTCCATCCACGGGCAGGAACAATGGATGCACCCAGCAATGCTACTCTCCCTTTGTGAAGCTCCACATAGGAAGCCAAGTGGTGTAGATGCTGTTAAGAATGGCAAAGGCCTCCGAATGCTATGAAATCAGTTGCCACTGATTCTTTGTGTTGGGCACCTCTTTACTCATAGTATTGCTTTATTCATCCAGTCAGGAGCAAATCAAGGGTAGATACACTGGTTACAATTACCCAGTAAACATTATTTGTGCTATAAGAATTTCTAGTGCTTCTTAAGGGAAACTTAATTTGTATATGTGGACAAAGTAGCCAGGCTAGAAAGAGAAAGCTGATGTGTGAGGTACACTTTGTACTATCTCCATTTTCACAAAAGGAAAGCTACTCAGGGTTTGTTCTTTATTCTACGGTTATGGCTGATACGGATTAAGAAGACCTTCCCCTCTGGCCCCCAAAACTCATGTGCTAAGGGCTTACTGCAGCCTACTGGGTTATTGGGAGCTTGTGGGTCCCTTCAGAAGTGGGACCTAGTAGAAGGAAGTTGGATCATCGAGAGAATGTTTTTGAAGGGAAAATTAAGATCCTATTCACTGCTAAATCCCCGGCCCTTTTCTCTTTCTTTCTCTCTTTGCCTTCAAGTAGTCACACGATGAGCAATTTTCTCTGCCATGCGTTCCCAACCATGATATACTTGTCTTTCTACAGACTAAAAGCAACAGAGATAACTGAACCATGGATTAACATCTCAGAAACCACAAGCCAAAGCAAACTTTTCCTCCTTAAAAGATGATTATCTCAGGTGTTTTAGCACAGTGTCAGTAAGTTGACTAACACAGTCCCTGTTTTCTTAAATCTGAGATTGTTGAACAGATATGTGACACAATGATGACAAATCATTCATTCCTTCAATAAACGGATATAAGCTCCTATTGAGTTCTAGGCAAGAGAAGTATTAGACACACTGAAGACTCACTTTACGGTCCTTAGTTGTCTGCATAGCATAGCTGTGATGCCTTGGATATGGAAGAGATCCTTATGTCTTTAGACTAATTCAACTTGGTACTTACTGGAACTATTTTCAAGAAAAACAAAGGACGATTTCACAAATCTAAAATTCATTCTTAAAAAAGTGGTCATATCATGGTTTAGGGGTTGATTTTTCCCTTGTAAAAGAAGAACAGTCAGAGGTACATGGGTAGAACAAGGATGGCCCTGGACAAACCATGACGTTTCCAGGTAATTACTGACGGGTCTAGAGTTGGGGGGTGGGGCACTCTCCATCAGAAGCCATTGTCTCTGATACAAAAAATCAACATGTGAGGAATTTAATGGGAAGCCCTGTGAAAACATTGTTGCAAGACTTATATTCCAACTGGGTTTCTACCTCTAAGCTTTCGGATGCACAAATGTTAGTCTTCAAGATTTCCTCACTAAAGGGTTGGAAAATTTGTAGACATATTCCTCTGGCTTTGGTGATAGAAAGTAGATCTGGAAAAGATCAATGCATTGAAGAGATTTGCAGGCCAACCACTATCATGTGTTGAACCCACTGTATGACAGTTTTGTTCTGAGCATTTAAGGTCTATCATTTCTTTAATTTTCCTAATAACACTAAATAAATGACAGCTTTTCCTGCCAATCCATAAAGCCCAGATTGGGAATTTTCCAATGCCTTTCCCTGAACAATCTTACCCTAAGGGAAGACATTATGGTGAATTTTCTGTCATGGTTTTCTGTGGCAATTGCTGTGAGATACTGCTGTTTCTGGAACTGAGTAGGCAAGTAGTGTGCATGATATGAAAAGACCAAAAGGAAAAAAAATTCAATCACAAAGCACTAGTCAATTTCAGCCTGTGTGTGGAGTGATCAGGCCTTTTGTACCTCAGTTTTCTACTGGGTTTCGGCTCTGTGAGGAGTACTGCCCCTGAGTAGCCTCAGGGTACTCAGTAAAGAGGAAAACTCAAATCCCGAGCAGCCACAGGAGGGCACTCCGGAAATCTAGAGGCTTCTTCCTCCCAAGGGAAGAGGTGGTATGAGCACATGAGTTTATCTAACAAAGGGAAGGAATGTCTGGGGGATGAGTCCCAGAATATTCATTCTCTGAAAAAATATCTGTTGCATATATCTGCCAAGTGATAAGGAAGTTAGTAAATCAATGGCCCTTTGATAATTTACCATGCTCAAAGGTAGTTCATTGCCTCTTAAAAGTTATTAAAATGACTATGTAAAAATAGACAACCAGGACAATAGAAAAACCTGTCATGTGCCATGATATGCACTATATATGGTAGATATGAAACAAAAGAAGAGAATTTAGTATAAACTGAGAAGTATTAATACTCCTTTTGACTCAGTATTATGGCTGTGGTACACATTAGAGTGTCACAGTGCTACCTTCATTCTGGTCTATGTATAAATCTCTCTCCAGTCTAACACCCAGCTCTTTAGTTTTGAAAGTCTATGCCTGATCTTTCCGATAACCCCTGCTAGCTCCCAGCATACACTATATAGTCATATTATGTGCCCATAAACTAAGAAATATATTCAAGCCTTTTTTCCCTCATGACAAAATTCATAGTAACAGGCCATCTGTGCACTTGGGAAAAATAATGCAGGAATTTAAAGTGGATTATAGATAGAGAATATGATAGTAGTTACCAGAGTTGAGTGGGGCCCGGGGAGATGTAGAGTAAAGTATACCAACTCGCATAAATGTAAGATGAACAAATTGAAAGATCTAATGTATCACAGGAGAAATGAAGTTAATAATACTGTATTCTACTTGGAAATTTTCCTACATGAATGGGTTAGAGGGTCTCCTTCCATATGGAGGGAAGAATGTAATTATATCAGATGACATATACATTGACTGGTTTTGCTATAGTGATCATTTATATCTACACTGATATCGATAGTGATATAACATCATGCTAGAGACCTTAAATATAAACAATAAAATTTATTACAAATAAAGCTGATTAGTAGAGTTTTTTCAGGTCATACTGCTTGGAAGGACAATCGAGCAAGCAAGAAATCTGACATAATAAAATTTTCATGCATTCTGTCTTCATGCTATGTGTATCATTTTTTGCTTCTCCCTTGAAAAAGACCATGAATGTACAAGACAAACGTAAACCACCTCATTTAACAGAATAAACCAATGGGCCAGACAACTTTGTATCAATATTTTCATTTTGTTTCATCAGACTTACAAAATTAAATCTTAAAAAGAAAAGAGAATCACCCTTTTTCTGGTTTATTTGCTGCTTACTTGCGATTATATAGAGTGATGAACATAATGTTTAAAATCTTACCAATAATTGGAGTTATACATTATGTCTAGTTTCTAAGCTAAAAATTATAATTCATGTATTATGCAACAAATATGTATTGAGTGCTTTCTATACATTACCTTATGTATTTCTCAAAATCCATTTATAGATAAAGACATTAATGTTTGCCTTGGTCAAGAAATTGTCCAAGGTCACACAGTTAGTAAGTAGCTGAGTGAGGATTTTATGGATCTTTATCATTAACCTATCACTTTAATTATTATGCCACATGATCTGTCTTGGACTAGCTTAAAAAATAGCTATTCAACTAACTTTTCTTCTTTCAAAGGGGGTTAATGTGTTGTAATTGCTTGTTTCCTGCTTAGGCAGTAACTTCGTTTTTAAGTTGTATACATACACGTGCAAATGAAAAGCTAATGTTTCCAGATACAGGTTATATAGGTATATTTTGTGGTTATGGATGGTTACATATATACCACAAACATGTGGTATGCATCTAACCAGATTTTACTTTACAAATGTATTTCAACAGAGGATACTTGAAATATGCAGATTGTGGACCTGGATCCACTGAACAAGTACCTGTTTTTATTGGGTTTACTGTGAACTCAGGCAACTTTATGGCAACTAAATTCTCCTTCTTAAGTTTTACTTCGTATGGCTCATTCCACATGTTTTCAACTAGTCCCAAGACAGATTTTGTTCACTGCAGTTTTTCCATGAGTTTTATTCAGCCAAACCACAGCTAGTTAGTCTGCTCAGGCACTCAGCATATCTTGCTTTCAAGATTTAACAGCTGAGAGCACTGTGTTTCTAACACTGAGCTTTTGCAAGGAAAAGTCATGGCTACCTCTTTTGTCCTAGAAGATGGGTAGTGAACACTTCTTTCTTTGATGGGCTTTCAGATTAAAGTGCCTCATGGAAAGTTTAGATTCTGTTGAACATAGAAGTTTTAAAGTCCTGGCTATTTGTTTGTGGGTTTCTATTATGACACCTCAAAAGAAATTCTTTTTATTTGTTTTTAATGCTGTCATTGCAAAGGAAGATAAGTTTGATGTGACTAGGGTTGTACAAATACAGCCTAATTTCCAGCATCTGCAAAGCAGGACTTTAATAGATTTCTGCTAAAAAGGATAGGAAAAGCGCTGAAGGAAAATATTTTTCCATTATTGCTTCAGATTTTTCCATCTTTCCCTAGGTATTCTTTGAGCCTTGGTGAACTTCCAAAGCACAAGGCATTGACTTTCTTTAGCCTGAAATGGAGTGGTCACTGCCCCCAGGGAGCCATCAGAGGACTGCTCTGTGTGCAGGCTAAGTGGACTTAAGGTTAGGTCCACCACTGTCCCCATGAGTCAGAATGCAAGTTAGCCAGCTCCAGACAGGCCTCTTTCACTTCATTTGTCATGTGATTGGAAATGTTTAATCTCAGAACACTGAAGAAACCTAACCAAAGCAACTTTAGATACTGTGAAGGGGTGTGTGTGTGTGTGTGTGTGTGTGTGTATAAAAATGGCTGTGAATACTAATGTGATTGCTTTCATAAATTCCCCCTCACGCTAGAGCTCCAGATGTTGTTACAAAGGTGAAGACAAAAATTTCAAGACATGTATGTCACATTACACATTAGCTGTATTGGTCCGCATTCAAATGAAAAATACTCTAGCCATTACAATCCATAACTCTGCTTTAAGCTTTTTGCAAATGCAAATATTAATCTGTATTTTACATATAGAATTCTAATAAAATACATAAATAATTTACAAGACAAAAGAGACTGAGGGATTCTCTTCCAGTCCTCATTTTAAATGGGGACTCAAAATATACAGAAGTTGAATGGATTCCTAACAGTCTCATGGTTAACATCATAACTCAGATGAACACAGAGATTATCTGACTTTACGTGTCACTATTACATGAAATAGACTTGAAAACAAAAATAAACTCTTGTCATGTAGGGTAAATGTTCAATAAGATGTCGAGATAATATTTTACAGGTATGTGTTCCCTAAACTTACGTGTGATATTGACTCTTGAGTCCATTAAAACAAATTGTTTAATATTTGAAAGATTAGTTCTCTATTAAGTAAAACTTTACTCATAGAGGCTTTAAAATTGCATTCTAAGGAATAAATAACAGTATCTAAATGTCTTGAT
The DNA here is from genome assembly GCA_004027295.1 of Dolichotis patagonum. Classification (NCBI taxonomy): domain Eukaryota; kingdom Metazoa; phylum Chordata; class Mammalia; order Rodentia; family Caviidae; genus Dolichotis; species Dolichotis patagonum. The sequence goes on along the minus strand of PVJX010026351.1, from coordinate 20,366 downwards.
GACATTAAGACATACTAAGAATTTTAAATATCCTCAATTGGGGATTGCCAACAAAATACTGTTGGTGAGAATATAAAGCAGTAGAAACACTATGGAAATCAGTATGGAGATTTCTCCAAAAAGAGAACTATAGATTCCATTTGACGCAGGTCAAATGGAAATGGTATCTTTCTGAAAAGAGTTAAATACATCACATTACAGTGATAGAGAGCAGCACTATTCATAATAGCTAAATCCTGGGAGCAGCCTACGTATCCATCAACACATGAATGCATGAAGAAGATGTGGCCCTTACTCAGAATGCGGTACTGTTCCACCACCAAGATGAACTTGAATCATTTGTAGCAAAGTAGATGCATAATGTTAGGTGAAATGTATCAGACACATAAGCATTATTATTGCATGATTTCTCTTATGTCAGAACCCCAAGAGCAAAATAAAAGTTAGATAATAGGAAGTAGGAGACAGATCCTGCTCAAATGGGTAGGGGATCAAGAGATGGAGGGAGGAGAAGGGGAGGGGAAGGGGATGAAGAAAGGAATTAAGAAGTGCTTTGTACATATACCACACAAGCAATGTAAACATTATATACTGCAAGCATGTATGATTAAAAATAACAAAAATAGTAAATAATAAAAATAAAGTAATAAATTACCAATCTTAGGATTCAGTTTTCCACAGTCATTTAAGATTGATTTCAAAGTTTCTCTGAATCTGTGGGCTGAACATGGGTGTTCTCCTACTTCCCCAATACATATGTTGAAATGTTAATACCTAAAGTGACGGGATTTGGAAGTGGGGAGCATTTGGATGTGATTAGAACACAAAGGTAAGAATGATACTACCGCTCTTCTAACAGAGGTCTGCAGAGCTTCCTTTAAAGTTTGCCATTGGAAACCACATCAAAAAGGTGACTGTATGGGTTAATCTTGACTGTTTACTTTATTGTATTAAAAGACCCCTTGTAATTGAAGTAATTGGATCATGAAAGCACTAACTCCATCAGTAGGCTAAACCATTCATGAGTTCACAGTTGAAGGGGCTATTAGGAGGTATTGCTTACCTGGAGAAATTGGTTCACGGGAGTAGGGGGCATCACCTTGGGAGCTACATGTGATTCTTGAACGCCTCTTCTCTTGGTCTTCTCTTCTTTTTCTTCTAGCTGTCCTAGATTGAGCAGCTTTCCTTTTCCATGACCTTCTGCCATAATACTTTTGCTATAAAACCAGCCAACCATGGACTGAACATCTGAAAATCTTAAATGAAATACACCTTTCCTCCTTTAAATTGTATACTTCAGGTATTTTATTCTAGAATGGAAAGCTGACCAATGTAATGAAAGTTTATGAAGCACAAAGTGAGACCTTACTGAACTTCAGCTCTCCTAAGCCTTGACCTGGAACTTGCCAGCCTCCAGAACCAAGAGAAATAAAATTCCATTGTTATAATATATAAGCCATCCATGTGGTACTTTGTAATAGCAGCCAGAATGGACTAAGAAATCCACTGAGATCTTTTTGGGGGAAGAAAATATGTCAGTTTTCTAAGTTTCACAACCTATGCTGTATTCTCCTTTGGATGATATTTTGTCTGGCCACTGGTGGTCAGTCAGCCTGTACATTCAGATTAAGAAGACAGAAGCTCTGAGGGAATCTGCAGCTAGGACTCCTGCCTACATAAAATTACAGTCAAGCTCTGGTCTTCAGAATTTATGGAGTTTGTGGTTTGGCAGGAGTCAGATTATTTAGCTGTAGTGAATCACCTTGTGGCCATAAGCAATTTTAAAACAAAGAAATGTAAGCTGGGCGTGGTGGTGCACTCCTGCAACCCCAGCACTTGGGAGGATGAGGCAGGCAGATCTTGCAAGTTTGAGACAAGCATGGCTACAAAGTGAGCCCAAGGTCAGCCTGAACTGCATAGTGAGACCCTGTGTTAAAAACACGCCAAAACAAAACAAATAAACGAGCAAACAAAAACAAATGTATGTCATTACTTTGACTCCACATTGCCAGGGTAAAATAGATTTTAATTAGTAGAGACACTCAAGGAGAGCAGTATGACTAGTTCATTGAGACTTGTCTTTGTGTCCTGCTAAACTACATTCTAGGGAACAAAGATGAAAACCAAATTCTTCAAAACTCTATTGCTCTGCAGATGAAATTTTGGCTCCTTCTAATTTTCTTCATAATGTTATAAGTGGTGTTTGTGTTAATAGAAAACCATGAAATAAGGACGGTGGAAGCATACCAACAAGTTCTGCATTACCAGGGTGAAATCTTCAGAGGGCTTCAAATGTTTGGTGTTGTGATCTAAGAATTGACATTAGCTCAGTAGAAATGGCTCTGTCCTATCTGTCAAATGAAAAACAGGCTTTTCACCCTGGAATGCCCACCCATGTTGGAAAATAGATTCTTACAAAACTTTCTGACATAAAAAGAACACTGGTTGCAAAAACTGCAAATACCTCTAATTGAGATACATCATGAAGACAGAGCAGTATGTTGCCTTCCCATTAGTAGCTTTTAAACTCCAGTCTCCTTTCTTCACTCATTTGCACAGTTCATCACTTTCTGGGTTATTCTCGTGACCTTCACTCTTCTCAAATAGAAGAATATGTTGCTGTAGTTGTCAACAGTTGTTGATAAAGAGGAAGACTTCTCTTCTCCCAATGCATACTATATTCAGACGCGCTACTCTAGATAATTCTTGCAAAAGTATTAAACTTCAAAGTGTCTTTTTGAAAGATTTTATTTAAAATCAGTGCAAATAATTGTTTTGTATAGCTGCAACATATACCTCCTGGTGTAGGTGTTGCCAAGGTATCACTGACATATGGGGAGAATTCACAGACTACAATATTATTTGGCTCAAAATGTGTCTCCAAGCTTTATTATCGACCCAGACATCACCTAATTAAAAAAAAAAGAAAGGTGGAGAATTTAGTGGAAATGGCTGACTGATGTGTAACTTGGAGATTTCAGTTAAAAAGTGAAATCTGATAACTCATATTACTGGTTTCAAAGAGCAATTTTGACATATTAAGAAGCAAATGATCAAATGTCCTGGCCTAGGTATTTTCAAAACTGTGTGTGAGAGAGAGAGAGAGAGAGAGAGAGAGAGAGAGAGAGAGAGAGAGAGAGAAGTTTTAAAAAATTAATTCTAATCCTGCCATTGTTCTGTACCTTGGCTTCACTTACAAAATGATTGCTTTCTAAAGTTATTAAAAGGGCATGGTAATGAATATTAAAAAGTGTTAGTAGAATAAAGGTTGTCAGGAAATGTAGAAAACTGTTTCTTAAGTAATTACTTTATTGTTTTGAGCTAAGAAATTTAAGGCAGGATAACAATAATAAAATTTCGGAATACAGCTGACTGAAAATTCTTGCTCTAGACAATAGACTCACTAGTTAACATGTTTGAGGTTTTGTTTTTTTACCTACAAAATAAGGACAATACATGCATTAGAAAGAAATGACAAAGACATACTAGAGAAATCAATCTAAGACCTTGGTACAAAATAGGTGCTCAACTTTACTGCTTTTATTATTAATATCACTGATATTAATAACTGGTGCTTTATAACAAAAATGATTTGAATGCATGTTAAATATACACATCCCTTTTGCTGTGACAGGAGAATTTAAGTCCAGGGTGAAATTGATGGTATGTGTTTAAGGGAAGCTTTCCAGGAAGTTCTGCTGCACAGCTTTTTGAAGAATGACTGGTTTGGGCAATTTTGATCTTTTTTATAGATATACTTAGGGGCTATGATTTGACTGTCATAATGTGTGACTAAAAATAAAAATTTCTCCCATAGTATTCCATGGTTCATATCTCTGCACAACTCACACTGACCCATCAATTATGTTAAGTACCCTGAGGTTCATTTGTACAGAATTTGAGAATTTTTGGAAAAACAAATGGGATGTTTTACTGGTGCATTTAAACATGATCTAGCTGCAATAAATATGTTTGGTGCAAAAATTGTTCCCCTTGATTGGACACAGAACTAAAGGAGGTCAGATATGTTCCCCCTCAGGTTTATTTGTTTCCTCTGTTCCAAGGACCACCAACAGCAAATGAAGGTATCAGAGAAGAGAATTTGCATGGATTAGCAAACCAAATAAACTTATTGGAAAGAGTGAAATATTAGCAAAATTTAAAGAAGAAATAATTTGTTATTCAGTAATTATTTTGTAGATATTTTTTAAAAAGATCCTGTAGAATATTGGATGTCTGGATGGGAGATTTCTAAAATATAGGGTGAGAAAATGGTTTTGGTTTTAAAATTCAGGAAAAAAATGCACTAGAAATAACTCAGTGTTTGAGGTGGATAAGCTTCAGACAAAGGGAAAACCAAACCTGCTAGTCAGAGATATTAAAAATATCAACTTCTACCTTACGTTGCCAAGGATACTGTGTAAACAGACTTAAACAAAGAGAAGTGGCTGGCTGGCAACAGGGCTAATGTGGAAAACCTCTTTATTGATGTGTGGCATGCTTTTTTTCAGAAGAGCAGGAAAAGGTGGCGGGTAGAGAGGTAGAAAAACAAAAATGGAAGCCTTTCTTTCAAACAGGGCTATGTGAGTCCTTGAGAGATGCACCTGGCAGACAGGATCCACTCTTTGGCGATCCCTTGTAAACAAAACTCAGAAGCCTTGTGCATTGTCTCAGGATATATTCAGCGCTTTAACTCCTACACTTGGATTAACTGCAAGAGGAAGTCTCAAAGGAGATCTTTTCATTTAGACATTTAGTCTATGTTTGCTTTCTGCTTCCCTGGCAGGGCAACACCTTAAAAGTGGGGGAGACAATGAACTATGGAGTCTGTCTTACGGAGATCATCATCATTTAGTAAATAAGTAAGTAGATACACAGCAAGTCTCACAAAAATTTCATCCTTTTATAAACATTTCTAATCTAATGATATATCCAAATGCCATCACTTCCCTTTTACTAGTTTCATTTATTCAAAACATGTGGGACACCATAGATAAATGCAGTAGAGTTGTATGTGGTCCTGGTCCTTCAAAATAGTCATACTATATGGCATTTAAGAAGAATCATATTAGTGAAAAATTTTAGTGTGAGTTTGTGATCTTTGCTATTGTGCATGCCGTATGATTAGAAAATACAAAACTATTATATCTTTAATAGAAAGAAAACTGTGGGGTTTTTGTTTAATCTTCATTTCCAAATATTCTATAATATAGTTGTATAAATTCATTCATGTAAAGAAAAATATAGTTTATTAATATGAATCTGGCTTCCCATGTTGAACATTGGGATTTATTCTTTCAGAGTTTGAAGCAAAAATGACTAAATTTGACAAAGATAAAAAGCACCTTTTTATACATTTGCAAGTTTGTTTGCAGGTGCTTTTTAAAATGAAAATGTCTCTTTAAATGTTTACCTTCAGACATATTATCACAGACATTTTTTGCTTTGAAAGAAGATAACATAAGATTGCAAAACAGCACTTATTTTATGAGAGTTTCCATTTAATCAGAAGGTAAATGTTAGTATTGGTATTTATATATTAAAAGAAAAAAGTCCTTATTAATAGAAAAAACATAAGATGGCATCTTAAATCTTTTCCTTAAGTTTTAAGGGTCAAAAAGAATGCTAGGCTTCATAAAAATGCAGCCAAAAGTTCTTGCTCCAAGCTAGGTTATTGAATTATTAGCATACTTTTTTCTATCAAACTGCTTTAATTTGAGCTGTTATACTTTTTTTTTTTAATTTGGAGGCTATCCTAATCCTGCAACAAACAGCCTGAAACTTCAGAAATGTTATCAGAAAACACAAAGCTAAATGCAGCAAAGAATTAGTCTCTTGAACTCTCAAAAGTATCATTTTCCTGCAGAGACAAGCTTAAAACTAATTTGTTTCTATTTCAAACTTCGCTCCAATAAACTCAGTTTTAGCCTACATGATACACATGGCAAGACAATACCCCTCTAACACCTTTTACTTCCTATGGATAATTGGTCAATTATCAGATTCACCAAACTCTCTTGGAATTCACTTTTGTTAAGAGCACATTGGTTCTCCTTCATTCTCACAGGATTGAGAAGCTCATGACAGCAATGCTGACAATTTCCTTTAAGAGCTCATACTATGTAACCATAATTTTATATATAGTAATGAGGCAGTTATATCAAAGAATGAACATTTATTTGGGCTGATTTGCAAGGCATTATTGAAGCAAGAATAGTACGGGGCTGGACCTTTCATTGATCCTTCCTCTCCTTTCATCTTGCCTCTTCCCAAGTTCTCTCAATTTCTTGCTTACTTCTTTCTCTGCCCTTTTCCTCCTTTCTCCTTCTTTCCCACTGTAAATGACAGATCTTTTCTTAGATGCATTTCTCTATAATGGAACTTGAAACAAGAATTATTTCCTCTTGATTGTTTGTTAGTATCTGAAAATGTGAGAGAATTTTAACATGACAAACAACATCGAATTGGAAATCAACTTCTCCCACCCCACCCCACCTCCGTGGTGGAAGTGATGATATCCTCACCATCTGTACACTCCCATGCTGTGAGTGGGCAGAGGACCAGCTGGTGATGCAGCCGTGGCCGAGATCCAGATCCTAGCTTCTGGGAGAGCCTAGAGGCTGCTGAAGCTCCTCATCTATTGGATTATCTTTTGTCATGCACATTGAAATAAAATTGTTTTGTACAGAGGGTATCTATACTACAAAAGGGAGTAGGGCAAATATTCTAGATCCAGTCGCAGAGCACCGTGGTGCTCTGAGTTCTTTTTGTAATTGTGAGACCTTGCTTCTGCCCCTTAAATCTCTCTGAAGTGGGATTTTTTTGTTTCTAAAGTTGAAGATCTCCAGCTTTACAATTGTATGACTTTGCTAAGGAAAATATGTGCAGAATTAAGAGTGGAAAAAGTTTAGGGACGTTTTCTTCTCCTTATTTGACAAGCTATGTTAACAGTAGGATATCACTGTAAGCTTTTTTTTTTTTACTGTAACTTTAAAACATTTCTGTGAGGAAAATGTTCAAGCAGAAAAGTAAGCAAAATGCCATAGTTTCTCCATCAATTAATTGAGGAAATGTGGTTATTCTGAGACTAAAGACTTCTGAAAAAAGACAGACACAAAACTCCATTTGATGAGATCTCCGTCAACATCTTTGTGTCCATGTGTGCGCCAGAAATAGAATCAGGGTGACAGGACAGCAATCCCAGTTTGCACGCTAGAAGCCCAATGCTACTGTAAGCAGTTTCCAGTGCTGTTCTAGCACTCTGAAATCCAACAGAAGCCATCATAGCGACATGACAATATTTCCATGAAAAGCTACCTTATAATCTTCTAAGTAATTCTAAAATCATAAAATATATAACATTTGTAAGTAACTCCTAGAACTCAGTCAGTGATATTGGTCCTTTCTACCCCTAACTGAATGTCATGTCAATATAGTTTCAAGGACATTTCATTGTTATGTAGAAGAGGACAGGATTGGCACAGAGAATGTAATTATGATTGAGGCAGCTGTCTAACAAATGGAGATACTCTAATATGTTTTAAAACTGAGACCCAATAGCTGTGATATACTTTCATGAATTGAAGGATGCATGATAGTTAATGTAGAGCCCCTACATCTGTGTATGCATTTATATGAGAAAAATGCCCAAGTGAACGTAACGGTCAAGTGTCTTTCCAATTGTTCCACAACGGAACCATCTAGACTATTCTATGGGATACATTTAGTATTCCTGATTTCTCTTTTTAGTAGATTATTCCTTCCCTTTTGGTCACACTGCTGCTTTATAAATGGTGTGTGTGTGTGTGTGTGTGTGTGTGTGTGTGTGTTATGTCTCTCAATACTTTCTGATGCTAAGTCAGGAAATTCGAGAAAGGTAAAAAAATGTTCTGTAGAGAAACCTAAAGGCTTATCCTCAGATACTGAACTGGACTTTTTTCCAGAACACATTTTAGGCCTATAGGGAAGGTCAAAGGAACTGAATTCTGTGGTTGGGAATACTGGGTTATACCATCAATCTGCCACCTGAGGCCCTCTTTCACCACTCTAGCTGCCTTCCCCTCCTTGCTGATTGTGGGGTTCAGGGAGGGGATATGGAGGGCCCCCGCACTTTAGAAGAGCAGCTGTGCTTATCAGCAAGTCTAACCCCAAGATTTCTGCAGTCTCTCCTGTCAAAATATAGGGCTAAATCCATCGACAAAAATGATAATAATATGAAAATAGAATAAATAATTGGATATATGGTACCTCTAATGTATTTTTATATACAGTCACAATTTTCTGCCTGAATCTAAATACTATACATAGTCTACTGTTTTTTTTAAGCTGTGCTTTTGCTAAATGCATAAAGATTGCATACAGATCTTAGCTCATTCTAAATGAACTCTGTTTTACTATAGCTGTTCCTAATGTACCAGAATACTTTCATATATTTCAGAAACCCGTTCTGTATTTGCCAAAGAGAGATGTGCTTTCTGTACATTTTCAATTTATAGCTCTTAAGAAGACATTTGACTCACTATGTCCTATTCACTTGCTATCAGTTACTGGTGGAAAATTAGGCCCAAATCATAAGAAATCTAAGAAATGAACATGAAACCCCTGCCATAATCAATGACAATTGCAGAAATGAGCTCCTTATCAATTTTTTCTGGCATTTTCTTCCGCTTTGGTCACTCTCCATAGGCAGTCTACGTTGTGGCAGAAGCATCACCAAGCAAGGTTCCAGAGAAAGAAAAATGATTAGAGAGACAGCCATTATTTCCAAGAGCATATCAGATCATGGCAAAACACATCACATCAACATTCCCCCTGCCTCCATCTAATATTTACTGGAGTTAATTAAAGTAATTAATCCCCTTCCCTTTCAAAGCTGGGTGATTGTATAAATAGATAATTTTCCAATCCAAGCCCATAGGGCAAATGATTTCCCTCCCCTTCCTTCAGTGTGTCAGAAGATCCAAAGAGCTAAATTGTGCTCTTATTCTTTATGTGATCTGCCCAAAATTCTCTAGCAATTGTATCTGCTTTGCTATCCAATCCAGTGGTATGGCAGACCCACATCTCTGCATGGAGATAGGACTCCAGGGTTAATTAAGCCTTGGTAAACAGTGCCCAAATCATAACCCAGCGCCAGGAGCACAGTGAGAGGATAGAAAGTACACACTCAGACAGGCACTGTAGCACTCTTTAACAATTTACGAGTGTGGGTGATGCTGACAATAATTAGGCAAACAGAATGCCAAACAATTGTAAGAAAAGCTGTCAAACATTTTGTGTTATTATCCCTGGTAGAGGCCTGTGATTTATCATCATAGAAAAAGCACAGTAAAAGGAAAATTCTCCAAACAGTGACATTTTGTTCAAATTATAAGCCTTGGCTTCTCTGACTGCCTGCAGACTGACATCTCCAATGTTGGATCCAATGTTCAGCAATTTGTTCCTTCATTTAGTGAGATGTCTCAGGGATGAGCTCTAGCTACTGCGGGCAACTGTGGTGTACCAAGAGCAAGAACAAAGTGCTTCTTTAGGCATGGGAAGCCACTTGCCTCCGACATCCAAATGAGATAGAGAAACTGACATTCCTATTTACCTCACAGATAATGAGTTTCATGGAGTCCTTAAAATGATCTTTTATACAAGATCACATTTGTCATCTGGTTCTCCCTGTCCACTCTGGACCCCGTTTGGAGTTCTGGATTTAGCTAAGATGTATTTTAAGGACTTTGATCTTTTCAGTGTAAAATCATATTTCCTAATGATATTCTCCAATGGTTGTAATTGAATCCACAAGGACAAGAAATTGAAACAATACATTTCTCATTCAGTTTCTTCAGTATTTGGCATAATTATGTAGATGGCATCTTACCAATTGAGAAATGTGCTGTAAAGGGACCTCCTTTCCAAGATGTTGAGCCAGTGAGAAAGATGTAATATGTGAACATTATTTGGAAAGAAGCCCATGTGCATACTCTAGCTTAGGCTTCTGGTTTGCTAAATACTGAAACAGACTCTGGAGGGGTCCATATAAATTTTCAACTAATGAAGCACGTCCTATCTATGATATTCCTAACCTCCCAAGTATGGAGACCAAGTAGCCCTTCCATTGCAAACACGTGGGTCCTCAAGTATCTAAATTTGGGTCTTCACTGTGTTCACAAGTCCTGCCTCTCATCTAACAAACAGATCCACTTAGCAGTGGGAGCCCTTCTTTCCACTCTCTGCCTAGTTTGATACTCATTTCTTTCTAACCTTGTCAAAACCATTTCTAATTCCTCTCTTCACCTTCTATTTACACCCATCAGGAAACACTTCCTTCTCAGGATCTTTTAGGTAGGTTTTGATGTTTAAAAACATCCTATAGTCCTTCTACTCAAAATTTGAGAAATTGTCTGGGCTAGGATGTAAAATACATGAGCTTTGATTTCTCCTTGACATGTATCTTCCTCTGTTAATCTGTTGACAAGTCATTCAATATCTACATGTTTCCTGCTGACTTCCTGGGGACTCTCATCAGAGTAAATACAATTGTACAGTACTTTGTATATTTACTAATCATATTTCCTACCAGAATTTACATGTTCTGTGTCTTCTAAAAAGTTGATAGTAAATTCAGTGAACAATCTGAATTGTATTTAAGTACTTATATCTGAGTACATTAATGTTTTGTAACACAGTGACTCATTGCTTAGGTCCAAAAAAGTGAACTCTCTCTCCCACTTTCTCTTTTTGCCTTTCTTTTACATTCTTCTTTATAAACACATGCAAATTATCCCCTAAAATATGTTGTCATCTATTCTGGCACACTATTTAAGGACATAGCAATATGTGGGCTAGGTATTGAACATAAACCCTACAGAATATTAAACTTGAGGGCTTATAACCTGTGGAAGGCAGGCTTGTATGCCAGTTGGAGGATGAAGAAGCTTCCTGACCAACTTCACCAAGTCAATTTTTATTGAGTTTTTTTGTTGTTGTTGTTTGTTTTTTGGTATAGGGGCTTGAACTCACAAACTCACACTTGCCAGGCTGGTACTTATGCCACTGAGCTAAATCCCCAGCCCTACTAAGTCAGTTTTTAGCACCATTTAACAAAGGCTGATCAGAAATGAAAATCTCAATAGTAGGGAACAGCTGAGTGTAGTGTATACTCCTGGAATCCCAGCACTTGGGAGGATGAGTCAGGAGAATTGTTTGCAAGTTTGAGACCAGCGTAGGCTACAAAGTGAGCTCAAGGCCAGCCTGAACTGCATAGTGAGACCCTGTCTCAAAAAGACAAAAAAAAAAAAAAAAAAAAAGTAAAAAACAAAGCAAGTGAATTGTCTTTTGGAAGTCTTCTCTCTTGCCAAAATCAACACTGAATAAATTCAGAGACATTTAAATTAATATCCTTATGTCTACAGTCATTAAGACACAGGTAATACTAATTTAAGCTTCCAGGAAAGAGGAGAAGAAACGATACTTGGATTTTCAATCTCAATTGTGGCATGGTCTACTGAAACACTAACTTAATTTTGTCAGAAAAGAAGATAAATTTTAAAATTAGGTCTCCTACATGTAATGACAATCTATGAAACTACGTGGCTCACTTTACATATCTAGATCTTTAGAGGCAAGGAAGTGAGGCACAGATAGCTTTCCTCATTGTCAGACCCGCGAGGATGTGACAAATACTGCAGAATTCAGTTCTGTTCATGAGCTTTTCATATTGTTCACATCCACAAATTAAAAGGGGAGAAAATTACCCAATGTAGTAACAACTAGGAATGCAGTTTTGTAAAGAAGTAAGATTGGACAGAGAAAGGCTGTTATAAGTTTTTCTCTACAACCCAAATATGTTGAGCAAATGAAGAAAACAATGGAATCAGGTCAACATGACCATGTTTTGGGTTGCAGAATCTTGGCTGTGAGGCTCTTCTGTGGTAGAAAGGCAGGCCATTCAATCATAGTAACTGGAAGGCTGGCCTGGGGATGCTTGCTGGATGTGTGTACATCAATTACCCACAAGTCCCCATGGAATCTCTTCCATAGAAAACAGGGGAAGCCCGGGCCATTAGTATTCGACACACATACACCAACAGCTTGTGCTTGCAGAAACAAGCATTTTCCAGTTCTTTTCAGATGCTATTTATTTTTCCCCTTTGGATCAAAAGTCTTCTCCTTTGTGCTAAGGCAGGGCACAGAGCTCACGGAATATATTAGAAACTGCTCAACTGGGGTTGTACAGAAGTTCTACTGGGATTGAAACGTTCCAACACAATGTGATGGACGTTTAGGTTGTTTTGTGTGATTTGAAATCCAAGGTCTCACTTGGCTGACTTTATTTTCTCCTCTCAGAGGTTTAGGCAATGCTAGTTTTAGACACAAGGTCTGGAAGATCCCGCACATGAGGCAGTTCTGTCTGTCATACAGTGGATGCAGATCCCGTGATGCAGTGGATGTCAGGATACATTGCAGGCAGGTGTGAATAAATTCCTTAAAGAGGAAAGCCTGTGCAGGGGAACTGCAGAACAATGCAACCTTCACCACATTTTTCAGTAAGTGCAAACGTTTTCCTTATGTTCATTAAGACAAAGAAAATGATGATGGGGATGAAGTAAAGGAAGATTTTTGGATAGGTGAGTGAAAGTCATTTTTCTATCATTCTTATCAAAATTAACAATTTTGTTTTCATTTATTAAGTGTTTTTTTAGTACTTACTCCACAAATTATGACCTCCATGAAATCAGGCATTGCATCTTTACTGTTTGTTATTACAGAGGTCATATGTACTGTAGTCCTTGGTACACTGCAAGAAATGGTTAAGTAAGTAGTGTGTCTCCTTTAAGCTAGTGGTTTCCATTCCCCTCCAAGTGAGAAGGTAGTAAAGATTTTTATTTGGGGAGGGATTATGATAACCAAAGCCAGTGGTGGATTAAAGATAAAATAATAAAATGACCTTTGATCTACTGTGAATGCCAGCAATATCTGACTTGAATCTCAAGTCAGTAAAATTCCAACATATCCAGTCAGTCTTTGTCAACTGGTGTGTAATCTACCATCAAGCAAAAATATAAAAACATTAACGCTATATTTTTATTTAAAACAAACACATCTATTTTTTCATTAAACAGATATTTTTGAGGCCCTAACTGTATTAAGCACTGTGCTTGGTTTATATGAAATATGATAGACAAATGGCTTTAAGAACTTTTCCCACTAGTAATGCATATTTGTTTGGAACAGGTGAGCATGGACTTCAAAATTGCTGTTCTAGGCCAACTTGTTGTCAACAAATGATGCAGATTCTACGTAAGATGCTTGCCAAAATTTTTATCATGATATTTAGTTGTCCTGACAACTATCTAAGTCACTAAGTCAGGTGAGAAAGAACCACAGGATGAAGTGGCCTTCGAGGTGCCCAGAGATCAGGACAGTTATGCTACTCTTAGAAAATGACCCTCTTGTAATTCTCAAGAAGTTAAGATACTTAAGGATTGACATCATTTCATGATATGGCCTTGTCAACTCTAAAATGAATCCATCATATAATCATCCTATTAGTGAAAGATGCAAAGTTTGAAAATATTCAGAGCAGAGTCAAAAACATACTGGAGAATCAGTCAACAAACATAACAGAACTTATCATCCCATGACTGATTGCTGCTTGATTCATAAAAAACATCACTTAGACTTTCCAACCTTCACTTTCATTTGTAGACTTGCAATAATAATGCTTAGCTCTAGGGCCACTGTACATAGAGAACAAAATAATTCAGTGTCCCAGAAGCATCATAAATGACATATAATAGCAGCTCACCACTGAGCTGTAGCAGTGATTGGCATTATGTAGTGTTGAGTAGATTTTTCATGAATGACCATTAATTATAACACGGAGAGCAAACAGTAAAATTTTTGCAGATAACTAAACAGAAGCTTAGAGAGGAATGCTATGATCTGTGTGTAGATGTTCCCCCAAAGCCTTATGCAGTCATGGAGGTGGACTTCTAGAGTTTGTGATTGATTCATGGACTAATTCTGGGATTATGGACGTGAGTGCTACTCCCCCCTTAGGTTGGGTAGCCTACATACAATACAAGGGACAGAAAAAAGTCTTCCTCCTTTTGCCCCTTTCGTTCTTGCTGCTTTGGCTGTCTTCTGTGGCCATGAACTGTTGCCTTCTGTCATATGCTATCCTGCCTTGGAGCCAGCACATTACAGAATGAAACCTCCACAAACTGTGAGTTAAATAACTTTTCTGTCTTTAACTTTTAGTGTCAGGTATTTTGTCTCAGCAATGAGAAAAAAGTAACCAAGACAAAGTACAACATTGCTTTTGGTGCCTATGTATGGACAGGTTTACCTTTCACCTTGCCTTTGGTGCCAGATGTGACTAGAATGTGTCAGTGAAATATAATTAAGAAAGAGACATATGCACTTCTGGGTTGAAGTTTTAAGAGTCATCCTTTTCTCCTGTGGTACTACATATGATAATGTTTCAAAGGGCTGATCATCCAGCATCCTACATCCTGGAGGAAGGACAGTGTAAAGCAGAGACGCTGCAACATTAGCAAGAAATTCATCTTTCTTGTATTAGCCCATTGAGATCTTTACAGTTGCCATTACTGCAACATAATCTAGCTTATCTTTACTTCCCCAAGATTAAAACTAAGAATATCCAGGATTTAAAGAATTCTTATCGATGCTCTTTTATACTACCTTACAAATACCCTCACTGCTTGTCTGAAATGAGTATCCAGTTAATGTACTTTCTTCAAGAGAAAACTGACTTCCCTGGTGCTCTAATCCTTGACTTTGTAAAGGAAAATAAATAAAACATTCTCTGAAGGTCTCTAGGAAGGTAACTAAAATGTTGGACAGACATCGGCAGATAATAAAACTGATTTAAAAGGTCTGTTAGCTTGGCAGAATCTCTTATTTCTTACAGGTTTATAACCTGAAGACTACATAAGGTAGAGGTTCTTACCAAAAGCTTGTAACTCTGAAGCTATGAAATCAATTTTTAAGTGATTTATGTGGTGTTCTTTGGGACCAAAGGCAGTAATTCATTTTCCACATGACACTTGAGGTTGTTGTTTAGATGAGAAATCATTGTTTTTTTACAGTGTGCCTCTCCTTACGCATTACTGGGAGCCAGAGTTGAGAACATGACATTTCTGCAGCATGCAGCTCTGTGAGGGAAATCCCAGAAAAACAAAAACATATTTGCTAGAATCCAAAAGACGTGGACATACACTGAAATAGCCATTGTGTAAACATTTCAACACCAAATGTTTCCAATTTATTTAGCCATATTAATTTCCCAAGGGAAGCCATTATATTATCAAATCATAATCATCACTAAAACTTCAACAATGATGTATAAAAAATTGAGAACTCTTATATTTCTTATCTGCAGAAGTATGAAATTTTCCTAAACTTGTTGCACATAACAACTGAGGTTGAGATAAGTATACTTTTTCAAATACTGCTATACAAAGGCCCCTTCTGGCCACATATACAGGTATTCCTTTCACTACTTCAGAAAAATTCTATAACCACAACTCATCATCTGCAGATTGCCAGCCTGAGTTCAATATGTCTAACCACATGTGTGCCAACTTCACATGTGGCAAAGTTCTCATTTTTCTCACAAAACATATCACCTGGAAAGCCTTAGTCAACGGCCCACAGTCACTTCATAAGGAAGACTACGTCTTGTGTCCTCTGTACTTTATGATCATTAAGCCTGGGATAAAGACCCTGAACATGGAGGAGAGGAGAGAGATTAGGAACTATTTGGAGGGCATTTGCAAGAGATCTAACTGCAGATTCTGGGTACTGGAAAGTCAAAGAGCTGTGGAGAAAGTGGATGATGGTGCTTTCCATCTTCTTTTCTACCATTTCCATGGGCAAAGTTTCTCAAAATAACATTTAGAGAGCCACACTGACCAATTGCTAACTCTACACTCCAGGCTACTCATAGACTCAATATGTACAGCATATTGTACATCTTCCTCCCTGGAGCACTGCACAGTATCTCTTCATCAGCTTAAAGACACTGGATAAATTGCAGGTTGATGCCTGCGGACCACCATTTCTTGCCGAGTTAAGCATGAACGAATCCCTTAAGTGGGTAATGGGTAAAGTTAGTACTCCATTCCTACACTCACTGACTCAGACTGTTTGATATAGTTATCACTTTTCTCTAAAAGTAAGACCTAATTGGAAAAAAATGCCAGCCCCAATCAGTCTATCCTTGCCTTGTCTGCCATTACAGAGTAGCCAGCAAGAGAACAGCAAGGGTATAATCTCCTGCATGACTCTGGCCATCACCACATAAGGACCAGCTAAGGCTAGTTGCAGTTAGGTTGTTCCAGGTAGGACTTATTTTGGGAGAAATGCAGCGATAAATAGCTTAAACAGGTTATATGAAATATAAATGCCCTGTCAATACAGATTACTCGTTTAGTTCCATAGAAATAAATGACATGCTGGGCCGGGGATTTTGCTCAGTGGCTTAAGCGCTTGCCCCTGGCAGGCGCGAGGTCGTGAGTTCGATCCCCGGTACAAAAAAAAAAAGAAATAAATGACATGCATCAAAGGGCACTGGGTGAGGGACTTCTTTCTGTTTGCTGTTTGCTTTGTGTCTGTTGTTCGTCACTTAGCAGCAAACTCTGGAAGCCTACTTACTAGGTTTGCTTAGCAAAAAGGCGGGCAAATTTTTAAAAACAAAGTGGATGAAAAGGAATTTTGTGTCACAATTAGTGATAAAATACTTTACTTTAGTATGAAAGAAAAACAGAGTAAGACTTTTGCTGACATCTTAACAAGATCCTGGATCCCTCCCTTGAAAGGTAAGAAAATACATTTGCTCAAGGCACCTAGATGTGTCTATAGCTCTATGTAAACTGTAGTCATAACCTGATCATTTGCAAGTATCAGAGGTTAAGGGATCGCGGCAGAGAAAAATATATGGATTGATAGTCTAGGAACTTAATAACATCTTAGTAAGTAGGCTTGTAATACGAGTAACCAATTTGTTTTCATTAAAATTTTCCTGTCGTAAGGACTTATATCGAGAACATATAAAGAATTGAAAAAATCAAGTTATACAAATGGCAAACAAATACATGAAGAAATGTTCACCATCACTGGTCATTTGAGAAATGCAAATTAAAACAGCATTGAGATATCAATCTCACTCCGGAAAGAATAGCTGCCATGAAGAAATCAACTGATAACAAATGTTGGCGAGGCTGCAGGAGGAAAAAGCAACACTGCTCAACTGTTGGTGGGAGTGTAGACTGGTGCAACCACCATGGCAATCAGTATGGAGAATTCTCAGAAGACTAGGACTGGAAGCTCCATTCAACCCAGCTATTCCCCTCCTGGGTATTTTCCCAGAAAAACTGAAAAGGTCATATCACAGTGATATATGTGCACCCATGTTTATAGCAGCACAATTTTTAATAGCTAAATCTTGGAAACAACCAAGATGCCTATCAACCGCAGAGTGGATGAAAAAGATGTGGTATTTTTACACAATGGAATATTACTCAGCTATGAAGTAGGATGATCTTGAGGCCTTCGTAGGGAAATGGAGACAACTTGAGACTATCCTCATTAGTGAAATAAGTAAGAATCATATTTATAAATATCACATTGTGTCTCTCATGTAAAAAGTAATAAGAACTTTAGGAGTAATAAAACCCAAAATGTATAATTGCTACTGTAAAAAAGAGAGGAAAAGAAAGTGCTCTAAAGGATATAAAGGCATGTATGTTTAAGTATGTAAGATAAATGACCATATTATTGTTTTTGTTAGATTGTTAAGCAGAACTGTTAACAGTCTCACTATTTGATGTCTACTCTGTATGCTTTAATTTTGTAACTTGAACAACTATTTCCAAGATGACAGTATGTAATTTATCAAGAAGTGATTCCTTAGTAGGTTTTTTGTTCTTTTCTTTTTCTCCTTTGGAATTCTGTATTGTTTCTACCCTTTTTTCTATTTTTTTTGTTGTTTTTTTTTTCTTTAAATACAATTTTAAAAATATTTTCCTGTTGTGCCTTAAATTGTCTACTATCATTTATCTTCAATCTTGTAGTTTTCTCTAAGAATCTTGTAGATTTCTCTAAGAATGTCAGTCCTATGATAATATCATAATATCCTTATGACAGTGCTTTACTGTCTGGTTGGCCTTCCTTGGTTGTAAGCTTAGCAGCATCAGAAAACACATACACTGACTCTCAGTCTTAGCAAACATTACATTGCCTGGGATGAGATATTCAGCAACTATTTGTTCAATGAATAGGTGAATAAATGAATGAGAAAATATAGAATGTGTCATTTATTAAGTACCTACTATGAGGACACAAGCTAGGCATTTCATTAATCATATTTTAAATTATGATAACAAGGTAGATAATATTCTCCCAATATTGTAGGAAAAAAACCTTATCAGTGGGTCTCAGGTGTGCATTGAGCACACAGCAAGCTATTCTGCAGTAATTTCCTTTCTGTGACAGCTAGTGGCCCTCACAGTGTATTTCCTTACATGTGTACTGACTCATCAGGGTCATACGAAAGAACTTTGATAATGACACCCCACCTTAAGAATTTATATTTTGGTCTGTGGGATAGGAGGCAGAAAGAAAACAAACTACAATTGGCATTTTATCACATTAAACCTGAAAAGAAATATCCGATGCCAATATTATGACTCATAATAAAAGAGTAATTAAAACAATAATCAAGCTGTGTGATGTGCAGGTACAAATTCCTATGATAAATGTGATCATTATGTATACCTAAAATGTACCAATAAATATAATTTGTTTTAAAAAAGTAAAGAGAAACAAAGTGACTCTTTCCAAGTGAGGAACTAGAATTCAAACTCCACCCCACCATGCATATGTGTATACACATGTGTGTGTGTCTTTCTCCAGTAGTATTCTTTCAATGTGGACCACCAGTCCTGAAATATTTAGAATGCGTGCTAAAGATGAAAATTCCTGGGCCCTACCTGAGGCTCACTAAAGTGTAATTTCTAAAAATGGGTCCCGGGAATCTACATTTTTAATAATTCACTAGATGTCCAATGCAACCTAAAGCCTGAGAAGCACTGGACTATGTCCAGCTGCCTCTAAATGCATATACTTGTGGCAAGACATTTTTCATTCACTTGCATAATACTAGAAACCAGATGGTCTATAAATGGAAGAAGTGTCCCTTTAGCAAACATTAGGGTTGCATTTACTGTGCAGAATATGGGGAATGCCTTGGTACCCTCCATTAACGTTAATAGGAGTCATGTGGCTAATTCTCCACACTCCATGCTGAAAAGTGTTCCCTCTAGAATCAGGAGAGGCTATATTTAATCAAACCATCTGGATTCCTATGCACATGGATCAGGGCAGAAAATAGGTCACAGTTGGTAAGCTACTTTCTGGGAATTATTCCATTGTATCAGCAAACTCCAAAGTCCTGGAAGGACTCCTATCTTCCTGCCTTTCTCAATGACTGACAGCTTAGGAGTTACACTAAGTCATAAAAGTTTAGAACTTAAGGACAAATATTTACAAGAAGTAGAAAATTTATAAAACAAAGCATTTCTAAAAGAAAAGGGGCAAAATAAAGTTGTTAAAAACTGTTAACTTTCCTAAAAAACATATTTCTACCCCGAACTAATTTGCAGCATAAGGAACAGCATACAAACTGGTTAGCAGTAAAAATTGACTCTGGACAGGAAATACAATAAATCGATGAGACATCTGAGGAAAAACGGCAATCTGCCTACTTCACTGTGTCAGTGTCTTCACATAAGAAGTGATGTGCAGAATTCATCCATTCAAAAATAATAAAATCAGCATGGTATTGGGAAAAAAAAGAGACCTGTGGATCATTGGAACAGATTAGAAGATACAGACAGAAATACACACAGACACCTTATCTTTGACAAAGGGGCCAAACATGTTCACTGGAAGAAAAATAGCTTCTCTTAATAAACCGTGCTGGAAAACTTGGCTTTCCACATGCCAAAGACCTAGACCTGTGTGTATCACCATGCACTAAATTAAAGTCAAAATGGATCAAAGATCTAAATATAAAGCAGACTCACTAAATCTACTGGAAGAGAAAGTAGGTAGAAAATCTTGAAGACATAGGTGTAGGCAGCAAGTTCATGAACAAAACCCAGACTACACAGGAAATACTAAAAAGAATCAGCAACTAGGATCACATCTTACTAAAAAAACTTCTGCACAGCAAAAGAAATCACAGAGTGAAAAAATAACCCACAGAGTGGGAAAAACTTTTATCCAACTGTCCCTCAGGCAAAAAACTTCTACCCAGAACATATAAATAACTGAAAAAAAATCAGAAC
>PVJX010026350.1:0-25947 GCA_004027295.1 Dolichotis patagonum | reverse complement strand
CATGGCTTTATACTATTGTGTTATGTTTGATATTATTGTAATTGAAACTATGCTCAACTATAGCAGAGTAAGAGATATGGTGTTAGATACTGTTGATGTCCAGTTGACTTAATGTAAAATACTGTGTTGCCTATGTTGTCCTCTTCTGATCTGCTCTGTACTGCCCCCTTTTGTTTTATTCTCTTTTAAATAAAAAAAAGAACTGTGAAAAAAAAGAATGTAAAGATCATAGTTATTGTTAGAGCTAGTTATTTTGAGGGTTAGAATTGCTTTGACAAAGAGACAAGTAATATCTACTATTGATGTGGTATCATGAAGAAAACCAGAACACAAATAAAGAAGAGAAGAAGAGAAACAATGAAAAGGAGAAAAAAGCGGGAAAGGAAGGAGGAAGGGAGGAATCAAGACACAGTTAACTATGGGCAACACACATTGAACAAAAAGCATTCATGAATTTGGAGAGCCCAAGTGATCTAGTGGGGAAAAACAGGTGAAATTGAGATGCCTGGGTTCTGGTTTCTAGCCATTTATTAGCCAGCTATGTGACTTTCAGCATATTATTTAATCTAGTAGATAGACAAGTAGTATCATTTTGCCAAAGCCAACTTGAAATAAAATGGCATAGTAAATATGAAGACTTAGGAAATTAAAACTGCTATTCTCTGTAGTAACTCATGGTTAATGATTTTGCCTAAAACATCATCTAACGTGTCTCCCTTTCTTTTCTTTTGTTCCTACAACACAGTATTTGTATCTTATTCATAAGTATTAATTATCTGGGCAGAAATGTGTGTATCTTTCCAGGGACAAAAAACATCTTGCTCAATTTTTCAATAAAAAAGTGTATAATTGTTCAGTTGCTGAATTAACTGGTTTACCTATGACCAAATGAAGCACAAATTTACAGCCACATATTTGTCATGCTTTTAAGCCCTGAATTCTAACTAAAGGTTTTACTAAGACATGAAAATTAATTGTGTTAGCATAAGTAATGCATATATAGAAAGGTAAACACACTAAAATAAAAAATCAAGTATTTAGCCCAGTTCACTTTCACAACTACTTACTGCCTTAAGTGCTTAGTAGTGCTTAGCTGAATTCTAGCTCTCTATCAAAGAATTTAATAATCTTTAATCCAATCTGTATAACCTCTGGTAACTGAATGGTTTTCAGTAAGCTGAATTCTTTCCCATATGATCCCCACACTCTCCTTTGGTGGTGGGCCATCCTATCTGGCTGTTCACTATGTGGGGTTTGGCTGAAGATTAAGGAAAATAAGCAGATAAGAAAGAATGGTTTCAGTTACTACAAATCCTCAAGTATTTTAATATCCAGTAGATAGTCACAAAAGGAGAAGTCTGCAAAACTTACAAATGAAGTCAAACTGGCTCAATAGCTTCGGAGAATGTGAGCGCTCATAGGGAATACTGTTATAGACTTCCTCCTCTGGCTTGATTAAATTAGCATTAGGTCTCTTACAGGAGTGTCCAGATTTCTTGCTTACTTGATTGATTGATTGAGTGATTGATTTACAGCACTAGAGATCAAGCCCAGGTCCTCCACTGAGCTACATGCCAAACTTTTCTTTTTCAGATAGAGTCAGGCTAATTCACCCAATTTCTCAGGCTTTCAATCCTACTTCCTGGGCCTCCTAGACTGCTAGGATTATAGGTGTGTGGCCACCATACCCAACTGTCCAGAATGCCTAGGATGTAACCTTCCTTGGAAAATGTGCCACTAAAAGTAACTCAGCCCTATTTGTCTCTCTCCTATGTTCTCTGATGATGACACTGGTGAATATTTCTGAGCAGACTCAGGTGTTGCTTTGGGAGTGAGGGCAAAGATAGTCACAGCATGCTCCCCACCAAACACCGTTTGATGCAGCTCCCTTTCCTCGGATACTGGATGCCAGACTATAGGTGTCTTTTCCACAGTCCTCACCTAAAGTGACATCAGTAGGAAAACAAACTATTTGAGTGACAGATTAAGCCCATCCCTCTATTGCCACAGGATGACTTTTCCCAGAATACAGCCTGGGAAGTGTGTTCAGAGATGTCTTGAAAGATGGGTTGCCACATGCCAAATGGCAAAAAACCACATCCCAAGTGGGTCATTAGAAAGATCTTTTAGAATCTTTGAAGTTCTTCATGTGGCATGTTTCGGTATGATAATCATGCTCCCTGTCTGAGTATATTTATATTTCTGGAAGACTCCATGTGCATATGAGACTTACTGTATTGTGGACAAATTCAAGTATAATATTTGAAAAGAATAAGAATGGCAATTTAGAGTAATCAGTTTTCCATAGAACTACCTTATAGTTCTATCAGTGACATGCGACATACCTAAACTTTCAAAACTCCTCATCAATTTGTGAATTTTCTCTGAACTCATACAAATTTATGGGTATTCTTCCCCCAGAGTTGTCCTGAATTAGATACAGAATTTTACGCATGTTTAAATCAGTTGATATTAAGAAAGAAGCAATCGCCTTTTTGCTATCATGGATGAAATACAAAACTAAATCTAACAAAAATGGCAAATTACTATTTTGGTACCTAATGTATTCCTTATTTAGATAAACTATGTATAATTCACTTAGCATTTTTATAAGTTTTACTTTCAACATGGTGTGAGGCATGTATCATGATAAACATAGTCATAAATATATGTAGCACATACTTAATGCTATTTATGAAATGTAGAATTTCTAAAGCATCATCACCCATCTTACCAATAACTAACTGGATTTCATTGCTTCCCACCAGGATTGGACTGGGTTGCTGGTTGTCAATATGGACTCCAGCTGAAGAAGAAGTACTTGGACATTAGGCGATGTTATAGAAAATGATAGAATTTGATAGTTTACTCAGTCATCTTGGAACATGAAGATATCACTACTTGTATTACCAAATTTACCAAGGGGAATATCAGTTTACCAAATCATACATCCACCCAGTTATGACCCATTATCCATTTCTCATCTGATTTCCCAAAGGATTTGAGAAATTCAGATGAATGTATAATAAGTCAACTGCAAATGTGAAAACAGAGCTGTGGACAATATCACTCAGAACAGGAGACTAAGACTAAAAGAAAAAGCAGGGCTGGGGATTTAGCTCAGTAGCATAAGCACCTTCCAGGCAAGCGTGAGGTCACAAATTCAATCCCTGGCACACACACAAAGAAGCATAAAACTAAGGAATCTAAATTAATAGGTAAAATATTTAACTGGAAATTTGAGCTCCATGGCAGCTAAAACACAAATTCAATTTCCTGATACACACAGTCTTTATTGAGAAAATGTATCAAATTATCAGAGGAAGAACATAAGACTATAGTATATTCTACATGGCAGATGAAGCATCATGAGGCTAGTAAGTGTCCTTTCTTATTCTGTGTCCTCCTGGCTCAGAAACCAAACTATTATATCAAGTGTGAAACCAATCTCTGTTTATTTCAAAGGATTATCTTAAGATATTCTCTATCTTAAAACTGTCATTAATCAACATCTCTCAAGAACCATTCTGAGTCATAGACTCTTTGCTTTGAAAAACACATTAATCTGTTTCACCTCTCACTCAAAGTTCAAATATTATATACCATCCCAAAGTCATTTGAACAATGGCTGACCTCTCTGGAATGCACCTGATAGTAAGAAACTCTACTTTCTCAAGATGGTCTGCTCCATTTGCAAAGTTTTTACTAATATTACATGCAACCTTATAATGACAATTCAACAACTGATCTTAGTTCTACTGTCTAAATAACAACAAAATCTAAGTTGAATTTTATATTAAAATGCTATTAGTATGTTGCTAAATAATCATGTCACTATAATAGCAACAGTACAGTGCTAAATTAGTCCACTGTTTATGAGAATATTCAGAATACTGCTTACAACAGTGAGAAGCAGACATAGAAATAAAAACTGTAAAAAAAAATTACCACCAACACATGAGTCATTACAGATACTTCCTCACTTATTTATTTTTAAAAACAAAAAAAGGATTAAAGTCATACAAAATTTCACAACACAATAATAGGAAATTAATACTAAATATATTGTATATTGTTATCTTCAACGTAGTTGTTCAAATTAAAAGATTTAGGTATAAAAATGATCAAAATGATCAAATAATCAAACAATGAAAATATGAAGTGTTCTTTTTGATAAACTAACAGAGATTAGTATAGTTATCTATCTTGTATATGTATATATATTCACATATATATGTATGTATGCATGTAAACATATTGACAGGAGTAATGATGAGCAAAATCATTGCTCTACATTTCTTTTTTATTCATCATGGTTGCATCTTCATCATTGCTAACACTTTCTGTTTATGTGGATTAAACAGGTGAAGTAAAACAGGCCATAACTTGCATTAAGGAAAAAATGCTTAGATCTCTAAAATGGATCTCCATAGCTTCTAGAACTTGCCCTTTTGGCTACTGAGGCCCTTAAATCCAGAGCATCTTGCACCAACTGTTAACTGTTGTTTTCATCACAGTGGTCCACAGCATGTAATTCAGAGTTTTCAATGTTTCTGCGCAGCTTCTTTGTGGATCACAATGATACAACGACAAAAAGGTCCAGATCTCACAATGTACCTATGGTGACAATCTTTGAGCAGACAAGGTGTGAAGCTACATTCCTCTGAGTACAAAAACAGAGACCTGATGCACTGAACATATAAACTAAAAATAGCCAGAGAATATGTCAGTAGAACCCTGGTCCTCATAAGAAGTCCAGAAATCTGTGTAGCAAGTTCTAAAGCAGTCATCCTGGGGTTGGCAGGACTGAGTTAATAGTGGCCAACTTTCCTGTCTTTTTTCCTTTCCCCATGTAACTCAGGCAAACTAGAGAAAGCCAAATATTCATGCAAATCTATCATACAAGTGGTTCCATTTCTATTTATCCCACTTCTCCAGTCAACAATCTCTAATCAGCACCTGAAGCTTGCTCCTTTTTTCTAAAGCATTCTAATCATTGGACTGCCTGTGAGACCCTGCTGAACATAGGCAATGATAGTTGAAATTTTGGTGTAGCAAGCTCTGAATAATTAGGCCTGCCTGTCTTAATTTGGACATTCTTCATTGTTTAAGCAAAATAAAAATACTGGACAAGCCTATGCTAATTGTCATATTGAGTTCTACTACAAACTGTGTTTAAAAGTTTAAATGCATGATGACATGCTTTCTGTTTCCAATGATATACTGGTACATTGGCTTTGATATCAGAGATGACAAAGGGTGAAAATAATCCTGATTTGTATCACTTACCAATTTGTATTGTGTGAATAATCTTACCATGGCCAATTTCAAGCTACCACACTTTTAACAATCAATTTGTCAAATTTGTATATATTTAAGAACCAGTTTTTTCAAACTTGTTTAGGTGCCTCCCACATATCACCATAAATTTCCTTTTAAAATTACTTTATTTTTACTAACATGGAGTAAGTGCTCAAAGACAGATAGAAGACAGTAGGTAAGAGGTCGAGGATTTAGCTCAGTGGCATAAGCACCTGACAGACAAACACAAGGTCACAAGTTCGATCCCTGATATGAAAAAAAAAGCAGACAGTAGGTAGGTAGATATCGCTGTATGATAGATAGAAGGATGGATGAACAGATGGATGAAAGAATAGATGGCTACATAATATACAGTAATAGAAATGCAAGTTCATATCTTTCAGTAGAAATAGGGAACAATCTGTCTAAATAATTCAATAAATATGAATTTGTTGTACATCTAGCATGTGTTAGTTCCGACTTTAGGTATATGGTATACTAGTAAGCCAAAAAAACAAACAGATTTCTACTGCTGAAAAATAAATCATAGCAGGAATACAGGTAGTGAATAATAAATATAAGTAACTTAACAGCATTAGAAGTTGATCAGCAATATGGGAAAAAGTAAAGCACATCTGCTAATTTTCTCATCAGTGAAAAAAATACTCAATACCCACAACATAAAGGGAAAGAGGTTTACTTGGTCATTGTTTAAGTCCTTGGTTGCCTGGCTTTGAGGCAAAGACATTATAGTGTAAGGGCACTGAGGAGCAGAGTTGCTTCCTTTATGGTGCCCTGGAGAGCAGAGGAAGAGCGCCAAAAGGAAATAGGTGAGAGACCAGAAAGAGACCTCAAGCCTATGCTTTTAACCACATAAACCTACAAAGAATTGTGCTCCACCAATCACAGGGTCAGATCCTGATGTCAGCCAAGTTGCAACCCAATCAAACTGCGAAATTTACCCCCTTTTTAACTTCCTACCCAAATATAAATCACACCTAATCTCCAAATAAAAACAAAACCAAGTTCATAAGTAAATGTAATAATCAGTTTCCCAAAATCTCAATAGTTTCAGTGTTTTTTCAAAACGTCCAAGTTCAAGTCTATTCTGAGACTCTAGACAAACTTTTAGCTGTAAAATTCTCTAAAAATAAAAAAATTTTTAAAAATCACATAATCCTGAGGTAATGGCACAGGGTAAACATTCTCATTCTAAAAGAGAAGGACAGATACAAAAGAACCAGACCAAAGCAAGACCAAAACTCAAACCAGCTGGGGTGGTACAAACCTGCATTCCCAGCACCAGAAAAGCTAAGGCAAGAGCCTCACTTTGAAGGTGAGATCAGACCATAGTGAGTTTGAGGCCAGTCTAAACTACATAGCAATACCTAGTCTACACACAAACACACACACACACACGCACGCACACATGCACATGCACACACACACACATGCACACACACATGCACACAGCAGGGCACATATTGAAGACTGCTGTGCTGTATTTGGCATCCAGGGAAGAGGGTATTAAAATATCAGTTCCAAAGTGCTTGTGAGGACCCCACCATATGGCCTTGCTGGTTGCAACCTACATAGCCTCTCCCTTCGGCTAGCTTCATTCACAGCCTGCGGCTTTCCTCAGCAGACATTACACACTCCTGGCAACTCACTCTTCCCAGGGTATCCACTGATCTCTGGCTTCATTCCCAAAGATTCATGTGGGGCCTTGGCACAGGCTTCTTGTCTGGTCTTCTAGGCCTTCCTTTGAAATCTGGCTTGAAGCTTGCTTATTCCCAAAAATACTGCATTCTGTAAGTCAGTAAAGCCAGCAGCACAGGGACAATTATTCTGCTCTTCCTTTTACCCCTGATTCTCATTAAATCTAGGTAAGACAGCCATTAGTCCCCATGCCTCAGAACGTTAGGCTTTCTTGAAATTTGCTCCACTATATTAGTCAGATACCTTTAATCTCAGTCTCCTAAAAATCCTGAGCAAAATGTACACAAGTTTTATGAAGAGCATAATACATATGACCACTTGACCAGTTACCCATGTAGTCCTTTTCCCAGGTGAAATCTGATCTAGGACTTCACTGTCTGCATTTTTACCAGTATTCTCCTTGTTTTCTGAGTTTTAACCAGAAGCATCTATTAGATTCTACTTATAGCATTCTAGGGCTTCTCTAGCCTGCATCACCAAACCTCTCCAAATTCCTCCCACAAATCAGTACATAGGCTATGAAACCACACAGTCAGAAACTGTCATCTCAGCAACCATCCTTCTTTAGAAGCAAATCTGTGTATTGGTCAGTTTTCTCATTACTGAGACACAATGCCTAATACCAGTAATTTAAAGGAAGAAAGATTTAATTTGTTCATGTTTTCATTCCATGGTTGGTTGGCTCCAAAGTGAGAACATAAGAAGAAGAAGATCATGAAGAGCATGGTAGAGCAAAGCTGTTTCATTCCTAGCATCTGGAAAGCAGAGCATGGAAAGAGTGCTAGAAAAGAAAAGACTTTAAAGAACTACAAATAGGTTCCAATGCATGCCTTTATGACCCACCTTGACACAGATATGTGCTCCTTTAATCTCTGGGATAGAGAGATTGAAGTCAATTCATTTCAAATTCCTTTGGCACAATTAATATAATCATTATGTCCTATAAATATGTACAGCAACAATACAGGTAAAAATAAACAAAAATAATGTGGAAATTTGATTACTCAAAAATAAATAAATAAGTAAAACTCTCTCAGAACCAATATAGCAAAGTAAATTAAATTAAATTAGCAACTCTTAAGGTGAAGGTGAAGGTGAAGCACTTTGGTTTTCAAAAGCTGATGGAGGTATACTTCTGGGAATGATGAGTTGAGTGATGAATGGAAGGTAGTAGTTAGCCAACTGTATCTCTGGAAAAAGGTGGAGTGGTTAGGACAGAACCTTCAGGGAGGAGTGTACTTTACAATGCAGTAAAACCATGCAGTGGCTGGAACAGTAAATGAAGTGGAGAGACACTAGACATGGCGGACCATGTAGGGAACTCTGCACTAGTATAAGACTTTTGGATTGCAGTCTGAATAAACTGTTGAATAACTTCAGTACTTCAAGTGAAGGAATGAAACTTGTAACTTAGGTTTTTAAAGGATGCTATTATTCATGCATAGAAAACAGCTTTAGTGTGGGGAATGTTTTACAATAATCCACGACATAGATTATAGCGACTTTAACTAAGAGTTGGAGGTGAATAGTGATAATAGCTGATGATACAATATCATGATACAAAGTGGTAAGACTCTTAATTTACCAGGAATGGAAAGGTAAATGTAAAAGAGAGAGGAAATCAGTTGATTCTAAGAAGTTTGGGCTGGATAACTGGAAAGGTGGGATTGAAATCAAGTGAAATTAGAAAGCCTATTGGAGAGAGACATATTGGACAGTGCAGTATGGAACATGATGAGTTTGAGATATCTGTCATAATACTGAATCTGAGGGTAGAACAAAGATCTGAGCTGGAAACCTAAATTTGGAAAAACCAAGTTAGAAATGTTATTGAAATTTATAAGACTGGTTGAGGATACCACATAACTGAGGGTATAAAGAAGATGTCCAAGAACAGAGATCTAGGTCTTTGTAACATTAAGAGCTAAAGGGTAAAAAAAATGAAATTGGCAAAAGACATCAATAAGAGATAAGAGAGAGATAAAGGAAAAAATAACAGAATGTAGTGTCTTGGACACCAATTGAGAAAAGCAGCAGAAAGTGATCAACTTAGTCAATACTGCTGATGAATCCAGTGAAATAAGAAGCAATGACTGTCTTTTAAATTTTCAAAGTCATCCACTTGGTCAGAGTGGCAATAGCTAATGAAATTGACCATGCCAGTGTCCTTTCAGTAGAGATAAAGGCCACAAGAGAGTGGATCTGTAGAAAAAAAAATATGAGTACACAGGTGTAGAAATAAATTGCCATACATATATAAAATGAAATGCACTCCATCATCTATTTATTAATGCAGATATATGTTCAAATATATGTTTGATTTTAAAGAAATATTTTAATTTATTCTACTGCTAGTAATGAAGGAGCAGTAGATAATACACTAACCCCTTACAATTAACAATAATTCAATACTGGAATACATTATATAAATGCATAAAAATAAAAGTACCTGAAAGCACTGAAGAGAGATTAAAAGCTATATTACATCTTTATCAAAGGAATTTCCATTTTAAAAATCCCAGGTACAGATGATTTCACTAGATAAATTCATCAAAGATTTACATCAAAGAGTAAACTGGACTGATACTCACCAAGCTGTTTAATGAAATATAAGGGAAAAATTTTCCCACATTTTCCAAAACCAACTTTACCTTAAGTACAAAGACTGGCAAAGAGCGTGAGAAAAAAGATACAGCCAAATATAACCCTGTGACAAAAATACACTTGCCTAGAGTTATCAGGAACCTGACCAAGAGTCCTGGCAGTCAATATTGGGAACTCAGCCTAGAGCTCCAATTATCTAGAATGCCATGAGAAAAATTAAAACACAGAGACAAGTATTATATTCCAATAATGGTTAGGAAGTCAATGTCTCTGGATCTGACCTCTCCCACTCCCAAAGCAGCCACTATTTATTTGGTGTATACAGTGATAGGTGGGGCTAGCAAAGGATTACAGTTCATCTGAAGACTCCCACTCTTGAAGGTGTAGATAATCTAATGTTTAAAAGTATCTTGATCTTTAGTAAAATCCTGTGATGATTTAAGCATAAGATGGTCTTATGCTTAGAAGAGTCAATGGGAATCTCAGTTGGGTGGTGTCAAGAATCCTAATCCTCCCTTTTATTCCATATGGAAATATGCAAATTTAGCCATTGTGAATTTGTGCTTCCCAACATACAGGAAAGGAGGTGAGGTGTTCCTGGGGATTGAGCATGTGTGGCAAGTGCTGTACCACTGAGCTATAATCCCAGCTCAATGCACAAGTCTTTAAGACAGTATTTACAAAATGACTCTGGAAACACAGAAATATGCTGTGTCCCAGGTAGCTTTCAATGTTCCCAGGGTAAAGACAGTGAGAGAATAAAGAATAAGGACAGGAGTGGGAACACAGAAAACTGCAGCCCTATGGAGCCCTCTGTCCTGATGGGAAGTACAAAGAAGCAAGAGGAGAGGGAGAAGAAGCAAGAGGAAGGAACAAGAGAACTCCAATGACTGAGGCACATTTATTTATACACTTGGGAGATTGAGTATCACGTGAAACCTCTCTGCTTAACAGCTTATCCATGTGGCTTCTCTCCGACACCCAATGTTCTTCAGATTAGCCTTCTTTGGGCCCCACATGTGCTCAATCTTCAACTTCAGTCACTCCTCTTAAAAATATAATAAATCATGAAAAAATGTCTTATGTCAGAAAGCAAGTTTGGATTATCATTGGAAAATAAGAACCAAGCAAATAAAGAATTTCAAAAACATCATACTGAGCAAAAGAGGTAGAGACACAAGTGCATATTTCATGATTCTACTTGAATGAAATTCTTGAAAGAGAAATAAAATCTCCAGTGGTGAAAAGGGAGATCAATGATTGCTTAGAGTTGTATGTGGAGAACTGACTACAAAGTAGAAGAAGGAAAATCTTGTGAATGTTGAAAATATTTTATGTTCTGATCATAGTTGTTTCAATGGTATATACATTGACAAATTTGACACATAACACAGGTAAAGCTGGTACATTTTAAAGGTCAATAAAGATGATTTCAATATTAACCAATGCAATTCGTTTGTTAACTGAACAGTGCAGAGACATAACACTCAGTGATTATCTCCTTAGGCTTTTTATTCCCCAGTATCGGAAAAGACAGTTAAAATATGAAAAAAGGAATATAAGGATGTAGTGACTAGTATTAAATTGGAGGTACATGTATGTTCTTGTGACTACATATGTACTAACATACCTCCTACTCTAGGATCTGTCAATAAGGCAAGTAAACCGCAATAAGCAGACATAGTGCACAAATCTTGATCATTAAATAATTGTTTCCAAGGTAAAGAACCAAAGGCTCCTGGAGTAAAAGTTGATTCCACAGATAGAACTGAGAAAGTACAAAGTAAGTAAGGCATACTTTGTGGTATTAGAAACTAAAGAAGACATCACAGAGTGATGGAGACATGCCAAAAGGAGAAGCAAGTTCTCTTTGGGTACATATGGGGCCATTTGAGAGAATAAGTGACACTGATAGACTATAATCCATTGAATAATTCATGATTCTATGCTGATGATGGATTGATAGGAAAAGAGAGAGAAGAAAGGAGGATGGGAGAGGGGAGAGAAAACTCTTTGTCACAGAATGCTAAGTAATAAACATGACATGATACATTTAAAAAATTTTAAAGAAATGTTAATCTAGTGTTTTCATAAGAAATAGGACATTTACATGATTGCAAAGTATTTCTCTAGAGGAAAATCATTTCTTGCAATGTAATACAATAGTAACTTTATAGTTCAGAAACCTAGCATACAACATCATAGCAAACTTAACATCTCTGCTATTGAGATAAACCCTTGATTAGATGCATTAGGAAGAACCAACATTACCTTTGTGGCATATCTGTCACAGGTGTATGAACTCAGTCTAACAATGAGAAAACAACCAGACAGATCCAAACTAAGGGAAATTTTTTAAAATTTCAAAGTTAAGAAAGATTGACAAAAGAGAAATTGTCCTAGTTTAAAGTCAACTAAAGAAAATGTGATAAGTGATATTGGATTAGATTCAAAACAAAGGAAATTTAGTTGCAACATATTTTACTGGGATAATTGATAAAATTTCATCATGGACTCTAGGTTAGATGATAATATTGTGGTAATATTTATTTTACCCCTTAATAATTGTAATGTAGTAAGAGAATATTTTACTATTATTATACAAGACAATGTTCTTTATTTTAGAAAATGCATATATAAATACACACCAAAAGGACATGATGTGTATAAATGACTCTCAAATGATTTGGAAAAATATGCAGAGACATGTGCAAAAAAAATAGACTAAAAAAAAGCAGACTGGCCCTATATAGATTTAGAAAGAAAGCATTATAAAACAATAGGTGTAAAGTGAGAACTATTTGCAAATTCAGGTAATCAGCAATTCCTTCCACTGTAAAAAGTTACCAAAAATAGTAGACTTTAAGAACAATAAAAATTATTCATATTTTTAAAAATATGTCCTTATATGCCTATGTATTTAGTAATTGTACATATATAGGTATATAATATCGTTTATGTAATTTATATACAATTTGGGAAAAAATATGAAAATCATAAAAGCAGATATAGGTAGAGAAAATTTGATGATTTTATAGCTTTTTTTGATAGCACATTCTCAGTGAACACCGGTAACACATATTTGCCATCAAAGAACTGACAAAGGTTTCACTTAAAGTGAAAGCCACTTGCTTCCCCTGGGGAAGACTCACTATGAACAAATACGGGTCTTTGTTCAGTTCTTGCAGCTTCCTCACAAGCTCAGGATTAACTCTTGCCTGAGATGAAGGAACAGAAAGGCATACTTAGCTGGAGTACACAGAAGATCGCAGGAATTCAGCTCTGCATGGGAGGGAAGACTGCTGTGCCCATCTCAGAGGGCCTGACATGCACTCCAGGGGATGTATTTGATCAAGTTGTGATTGCTGTGGTGTTTGACCTCAGGCAAATGAATTCTATGTGTATGTGAGCTTCGGGCTTATTAAAAATGTTGAAAAGTCCAATCTGACAAATCCTAGCATTCCCTTTGGTCATTTTTCTCATGCAGTCCCAGCAAGCAGGCCTGTTTGTATGGTTACTGCTGCCAATTTTCTTCTGGTGGAGGGCAGGGGAGGAGCCAGGCTCTTTGAACCTGCAAGATTCCTATTTCCTGGAACCTCTGTGTAAGTGATAACTGGGGGAGACTAACTGTGTTAGAGATCCTTTGATAACACCTTCAAGCAGCAGGAGCCCCTAGGTTCAGATTCTATTCTCCACCATCAGAGAAACTATAATCCCTGTCAGTAAAGCAACCAACCAAGATCACTCTGATTTCAATTATCATGCTGTATTAATGAAGATGTAATCCAGAATTTTAAAATACTCTTCATGACCTGCTGCTATTGGAAGGCTTACCTTCTGCAGGCAGCCAGAACAGGCAGGAAGAAACAGCCAGACTTGCCCCTGTGCATATGCCGCCCTGTGGAGGTAACCAGCATGGACAGACAGAAACATTCAGATATGCCCTGTGTACTCACAGGATATTGGAGGCACTTACTTCCCATGGGCAATCAGCACAGGCTGGGAGAACTGCACATACATGCCCCTGTGTGCTTATCACCATTGGAGGGTGAAGGAGGTCCCCTTGTAGCCACACAGGCTGAGAGAAGAAGCAGCCCCCCCACCACACACCAATGGCCATAGGGGAAGCCTTGGTGTAGCCACACAGGTCTGGAGAAGCTTGCCCCATGCCCCATTGCCTTACTGGGAGCCAGCTTCAGAGAAACCCAGGTGCTTGGTCCATTCCCTTACACTGTGGAGTGGCAGCCAACATGGGAAGTGCCTGGGAACTGGCTTGTTATGAGGAACCCAGGAAAATGTGAAGATGAAGGAGCAAAAGGCAATCTCAGAACCCCAGTCCACACAAAACAAATCTGGGAGATACAGTCATGGAATAAAATGGAAGTCACACACCTGAAATCTCTGAAAGGATGGCAACAGAATCAAAGAAACAACTTCATAAGGGTGTAAAAGTAATCAAATCAGAAATACCTCAGGTAAAAGAAGAAATCACAAACAATGAAAGAATTGCTGAGCATATCTAAAGAAGACATAGATTTTAAAAACTAACATAGGAAAATGATGGAAACCTTGAATGAACAATATAGGAAGGAATTACAAAGCAGGAAACAGATTCAAATAAAGATCCAGGAAATTAAAAACTCCATCAAAAGCTGGCAAAACTGCTTTAAAGAGACTGAAAATAGACTTTCAGACCTTGAAGACAGGATTGCAGTTAGTGATAATGAAAGAAAAAATCTCTTAAAAATAATGAGGCAGGAAATAAAAATTCAACAGCTGCAAGATGTCACAAAGAAAAATAATTTAAGAGTGATAGGTGTCAGCAAAAAATTAGTCAACACAAATGACATAGAGTATTTATAGAAGTAATACCAAAGCACTTCACAAGCGTGGGAAACGGAACTGACATACAGACTAGGGAGGTATATAGAACTCCAAGCAGCCATAAGCAAAATAAATCTACACCTAGACATATAATAATCTAAACCCCAGAAATTAAGCACAGGAACAGAATATTAAAGACTATTAGAGAAAAGAAACCAGATCACTTATAAAGGAAAAGCCCTCAGAATCATGGCAAACTTCTCGCACAAACCAAGTCAAGAAGAACTTGGAGTAAAGTTTTTCAAATCCTGAAAAATACAACTTCTAACCCATATTGATGAATTTTGAAAAAACTATTTTTTCAAAATTGATGGAAAAATAAGATATTTTGATGATAGAGAACAACTGAAGGAATTCATCACTACCAAACCAACCCTACAGAGGGTGCTGAAAGATATTCTACAGAGATAGACGACCATGATTCCAAGAATAGCAGCAGAGGAGGACTGCCAAACAGGGCAGCCAACTGAATGCAGGGGAAAAGTGGGGGGCCAACAGCAGGAAGATAGCATGGCAGAGATAAGCCAATGCATGCTAGTTGTAAACATTAGTGTACATGGTCTCAAATCACAGATAAAAGGAAACACAGGGAGAGTGGATCAAGAAACAAGAGCCACCAATATGATGTATATAAGAAACACATCTTAAAAGGAAATTCATAGACTGAAAGTCAAAGGAGAGAAAACACTATTCCATGCAACAGTATATCAGGAAAAAGCAAGGGTAGCTTGAACATCAACCACAGAATGGATAAAAATGATACGGTATTTTCATATAATGGAAAGTTACTCAGCTATAAAGAAGGATAATCTCAAGGATCTTGTAGGTAAATGGATGCAACTTGAGATCATGCTCATGGGTGAAATTGTTCAGACTCATATGGGTGACCGTTGTGCTGTCTCCTAGTGTAAAAAACTGAAGAAGTTAGTGGGATCCAAAATGTACAATAGATATTATGAAAGTTATAGGGGAGGAAACATCTAAAAAGTGAAGGTGGTAACCATTGTTAACTTCCTATTGTTTTAAATTCTTGTATTTTTTTTCATGGTTTTGCTGGGTTTGGTTTTATTCTGTCTTGTTCTGTTTGATTTTACCATGTCTGAAGGTAAGGGCAGCTATTTTGAAGATAACAGAGTGTATTATGGTAGCCATTGTTGATTTTCTATTATCTTGTTTTGAAGTCCTGTAACACTTCCATTGTTTTATTTTGATTGATTTTGTTGTTTTGTTGTGATTTTATTATGTCTGATGGTATGGACAGCTATTTTGAAGAAAATAAGACACATTGTGGTACCCATTGTTGATTTCCTATTTTGTGTTGAAGTCCTGTATTGCTTTCATTGTTCTGTCCTCATGATTCTGTTTGGTTTGGTTTGGTTTGGTTTGGTTTGGTTCATTTTTATTCTGTTTGGTTTGGTTTGGTTTGGTTTTATTCTCTGTAAAATAAAATAAAATTCTCTTCATGAACTTTATTATTTATAAATGTAATTAACTGGGCAATTAATTACTTTTAGTAGATACATTCCTATCTAGAATCACAAAAATTTGTGCTCATAGAAATATATAGACAAATCAATTAAAGCATGATGTCAAAAGGACAGCAGTCATAGAGTCCTACAGAAGACCTACATACTTCTAACTGACTTTCAATTCTTAATTAATTACTATTCAATGGGTCTGCACTTTTCCCAACTCAGCTACTGCTGCACAATTACCATGCAGGTTCTAATGGCAGCATCCTCCCTTTCTTGCTCACTTTTGAGGTTGTCCATGACTACAGCCTTTAGCCAATATGCTCAGATCCCTTTCTGTCCCAAACACATATATCTGATTTTTGAGTTTTCCTGAGTTTGCACTTCCAAGTAAATCCTCAGCTAAGAATTGGGACATATATTCTAGAAAAGAATATCCCTTTATGGCCCTAAATTTAATGATCTTTTAAGCAATAGCCATCCCAGCAGTACACCGTACACTGCTGGATTCTCTGCTTTTACTGGTGTTGTTTCCCCTTCCCGGAAATCTCTACTTTCTGCTTATAAAATTAGCCCTATATTTGATATCCTATGAAGCCAAATATAGTCTCTTTCTTCTCCCAGCAAAGAATGCATGCTGCCATATGTGTCATTCTAATTCTATCTATCTCATAGTGTCACTGCCTGGCTCATGACTTTAGATGCATTACTTTACTTCTCCATACCTCAGTTTTCTCACTTTTAGCAATAAGATAAAACTAACATCTATATTATTAAGGTGTTGGTGAGAGTGAGCTGAGAGCCCATGCCTACTGTGCTCAATGCAGTGGAATGATAAAGAGGTAAAGGACCAGGAGTAAAGGCATGAGTCTGGCTGGGTTCAAATCTTGCTTCTTTCATCTGATTCTCTGTGTGATTTGAAACATGTTATCCAAATGTTCTTGGCCATAATTTCCTTTCTTGAAATGTAGATGGTAAAAAATAGACATTACTTTACAGATTTATGGCAAAAGTTAATCAGATAAATGGAAACATAAAA
The DNA here is from genome assembly GCA_004027295.1 of Dolichotis patagonum. Lineage (NCBI taxonomy): Eukaryota > Metazoa > Chordata > Mammalia > Rodentia > Caviidae > Dolichotis > Dolichotis patagonum. Next base: position 8,928 of record PVJX010026350.1, on the reverse strand, counting down.
AGTACATAGCAAGTTCTAATAGTATAATATTTATTACTATATAGCCAAGGCCAAACCAGGTAACCTCATGACAAATATTAAATAACATTACCTGTTTTCATTCACAGCCACAAATGCTTACTACATAACCATCAGAAATTGCTCTGCTTGTATAACTTGTGAATTACATAGTGAAAAAGAAAATAAAGGAAAATAAAGAAGAGACATAGTGAAAAAGTTGACAGGAAAGACAGAAGGAAAGAGGAGTGAAAAAGACACTTAATAGCCTTTTCTCTTCCTTCTGTGTACAAACCAAGACACGTAGTAAGATAACACTTTATCCACAGTTATGACAGCAGAATACAGAGTGTGGCTTGCTACTCTTAACCACCTTTTTCCTGCCACACCCTCATAGTCAGCCTAAAATTTCTGAGCCCAGTATCTCACCACTGTTCAGATTTGGTAATAATTCCTTTGAATCTACACTAAAAGCAGTTCATAGATTCCATGCTAGGTTTTCAGTATTTACAAAATGTAAGTACCCAGCAGATGAAAGAAGGCTTGCAAAGAACTGTGGGGTCTGAAAAAACATTTCTTGCATGCTTTGAATATTTCTACATCTTTTATCACTTTAGAGTTGTATATATCTATAGACTTGAAATCTATTTGTTTAGTCATTGTTTTTATTTTACTCATCTTTGTCCAGCTTTCTCCTAAATTCATCTCCATCATGACTTTAGTCTGCCTCCAATCCTTAAACTTCGGGGCATAAAAATGAATCAAATTTCCAGTTTTGATCTCTAATTTTCTTCTTCTCTAAGAGAAAGTGATACTCTAACATGTTTACATTTCCTAACTGTAATGTCATGGAACTTCTTTAAAATATTTTCAAAACACTAATTTTTAAAGTTTCAAATCTACAAGAGCTTAGGATATGATTGATTATGTACACTATTATATAGTTTATGACAAGCTGAGGTACATTAAAGTACCTTTAGAGTTGGGAAGTAACTAGGCATGATCCAATTCAATCTTATGATTTTTCAGATATGGAAATCAAGACTCAAAATGGGGATGTAGGAAACTAAACATTTATAACTAAGCAATGGTTCTCAATGGTGATTTTGACTGGCAAAGGACAACTAGTGTTATCTATCTATATATAATTTTAACTCACAACTATGGGGGTGTTACTGCGACTCCATGGGAAAAGATTAGGGATGCCACTAAGCATTCTAAAATATGCAGATCAACTCGCTTTTCTCCAGGTGATCTTGGACATGTTACTCAACTGTTCTCTGCCAACATTTGCTAATACAACCAGTAACAAAAAAATTATCAGCCCAAAATGTAAACAGTACTGAGACTGCCAAATTCCAAGCTACAGAGATCATCTGGTTTCAGTAATCCTTTTAGAACTTATGCAGACATATAGCCAGTTATTTGATAAGAATTTTATTATCCAAATAAAATTCATTGCTTGTGTCCTTGATGAAGAGAGGAAGCTTTTTGTTTTCTATTTCACCACTTTCCTTGATAATCTCTATAATATTTCATGGCCAGGACTAGAAGTGGTCTTATTTCTGTGCCTGTCAGGCCAGTGAGGAAGTAGATATTTCAGAGAGATTTGTAGAGGAAGAAGACTTTGTTCCTGGGTTTTATGTGGGGTTTGATCATGACAGCTGTACTCAACTCATTCGTGGGTGACTGAAGAGTGTCTGAGGAGTGTTGGGATGTACAAATTGATTTGTTATGGTCACTGGCGATGGATGCCTGTGGTAAATGAGATTTCAAATGACTGCTAAACTGACAAGGCAATTTGGAAGTCAGCCCAATTGTGGTTGCAATGGCCTCTTCAGAATACTATTCCATAAGAGCTAAACCCAAATCATGTCTATGATACACATCTAAATGTGGAAACATGTAAGAAATGCTGATATTAGAACTTTACATTAGCTGATCTGGGCGTGGGCAGTAAAAACGGAACCTATTAAAGAAGAGAAATGATAGAATTTGAGAAAATGTTTAAAATAAAAGTGGCCATTCCAGTTCTATTCCAGCCTGCTTCCTCTCTCTACTGAGTTGCCTGGTCCTTCAGTTTAGTGTGCTACATATGTGTTAGTCAGCTTCCCGTTGCTACACAAAATACCTGAAAAAATACATTTAAAGGAGGACAGGTTTCTTTGGCTCATGTTTTGAGCAATTCCAAGACACAGTTAACTGACTCCATTTTTGTAGACCTGTGGTGAGGCAGAAGGGCATGGTAGAGGAAACTTGTTCATCTCATGGTACATCTCACTGCTCATTTCAGATATAAACCATAAAATGGATAAACTAAAAAGTCCAAGTGGAAATCCAACATTTCACACTATCAATGAGCAAGAAACCAAAGCCGAGCCAGGTGTAATGGGATGAATACTATTTTTAATTTTAGTTTCCATCATTTTTCTAAAATGTTGACCTGGCAATTCGCCTTTCAGTACTCTTACTCATTAATTGAAAATATTGCTAGTGAGTGGAGAAAAGCTTACAAATGAAGATCTTCCTCCTAAGGATGCAAAGTGCAGAGCAAGTTTTTATGCAACCAAAATGTCAACAATTATAATGAAATTATACAGTAGTCAATGCAATGTGTGACCAAAATACAATCATTTTAAGCATGAAATCTTCAGAGCTATGTGGAGAACTCTCATGGCACAATGCTAGCTAAAATTTTAATAATCTTCAGATGTATGTGTGTCACCAATCTTTTAAATATATGTATATGTACAAAGTCCAGAAAAAAATCCAAATAACAAAATAACATATTTATGGGCCATATTGCTTGTCATATATATGGTGGGGGATGGGTTCAATTTAGCTTGGAGTTCTTTTTCTATGTAAAATAATGCCAAAAGTACAGACTTGTATTTCTAGGAAGCTCCTAGTAACAAGGAAACCTATAATATGAATTTTTGAGTGCACTGAAGAACAAGCATTAGAATTTAAATTAGGCTGCAGCAAAGATAAGGTCAGTTGTGTTCAAGCAGTAATGAGCGTATGTTAGAAAGTCTCTCTAAGGTTAACTCAGCAATTTTAAATTCTCTTCCATTCATGGTTTGATTGCAGCTTCCAGAATAACACAGAAGTACTTGGCCACAGAGTTTATCTATCAAGCCAAGTTTTGCTGCTTCAGTTTTTTCTTAATATTTGAAGTTGACTTATTGGGATTTGAATATGTGTGATAGTTTAAACCAAATTTTTCTATCAAAAATGAGATATTATAGTACCCATTGATCTTTTTCTGTTATTCGGTTCAGAAACCCCTGTAATTCTTTCACTCTTTGCATGGCTTTATACTATTTTGTTATGTTTGATATTATTGTATTTGAAACTATGCTCAACTATAGCAGAGTAAGAGATATTGTGATAGCTACTATTGATGTCCGGTTGTCTTAATGTAAAGTACTGTGTTGCCTATGTTGTCCTATTCTGATCTGCTCTGTACTGCCCTCTTTTGTTTTATTCTCTTTAAAATAAAATTTAAAAATTTAAAAAAAAAGAAAATATAAAGCAGTTCCTCGTCCCCTAGGAAAAAAAAAATTTGAAGTTGACAGTTTGCCTGTGAATGAGTGCTTCACTTCCTGAAACATATGATTAACTAAATATGCCCCTAAGACAATTTACCTTCTCACAGTTCCAATATCAGATCCACTCCAGAAATCTGAGAGTCACTGTACATGTATAGCCTTCCTACTTTTTTATCCCTTACAACCTCAACTGGCTCATTAACACACCCAGGCAATGCTACCTCTTGAATATCTCTTGAATGTGTTGCTCCTGGTTTTGTCCCCTTCTTCCAGCAATGAGCTGTACAGCAGCCTCCTGACTGGTTTTCCTGCACCTGGCCCATTCCCCACATATTTGTCTAAAATACAGTTATGATCCAATGAACCTCTTCTCTTTAATCATATCAGCAGACTCCTACTATCTTTGAAATAGGTTCCATCCCCTTTAAGATGACTCAAGGCTCTTTTTAAAAAATATATATATTGCTTACTTCTACTACAATTCTTACACAAGTGTCTGAAAATTGAATCACATTATCAAACAGATGACATTTTTCTCAGTGCAATTATACTAAACTGGAGAAATTAGAAATAAGGGCTTTCTCATTTTGGGCTTTATGATAATTTTAATGTAATCTAATGTCACATTCACACTGGTAAGTCATAGTTCATATTCAATTCACAATAAAATAAAAATAAGAAAAATCTTTAAATACTTTTATAAACTATCTTGCAGTTAAATGACTGTGTTTTAAACAAATGAAGGTGTCCTCAATTATCCATATTAAGTTCTGCAGAGGACCACCTGGATGACTCTCCTTGAATAAAAATCAGTCATCTCCATTTTGACTAAACCTGTCTCTAGCTCCATATACTGGTATGTACAGAGCTGGCTTGGTCATTTCTTTATTCCTTCAATTGTCTTTAAGCAATGTAAATAGGGCCAGCTAAGATGATGCATAATCTTTGAAGCTAGGTGACAGTTGCTGTTTCCCCAACCCACAGCTCCCCAACAAACATGGTGGAGCAGGGCAAGATGAAGAGCAGCCATGCACCTGCCAACTGGGATGAAGCCTTGAGATAAGAGGCTATGACTTCACAGGATAGAAAAGTTTATACTTACAGCTGAAGCACCAACCCCAAAATAGATTTTACCTCAACTGTGTTATACACATTAGTCTTTCTGCAAATACGTCTCTCTACATATTGCCGAGGCGATTTCAGGCCTCCTACCTACCCCAACTCACAGTACTTATCTATTTCCTGCCACTCTCAAAATCATTCATTCCCAAGCCACTTCCCTGGTTGAAAATTAATCAAACCTAGGCTGGACCCTGTGTCAAGGCCTTTGGTCCAGTGAACCACCATCTTGGCTGGACTTAGAACCCCACTGGCTACCCATAACTATAAATATGTTTTAATGTCTTTATTCTCACTGTTGGTGGCACTGGAAGTGGTAGATTGGAATTAACTTATCAAAATTCCAATAATTTTTCCATGGGATTATAAATATAAGCTTTCTGGACTGGGAAAAGCTCTCTATAAATTTCTTCATCTTGAAATTTTATCCCAAATTCCATTTTGCTAAAATTGTTTTGGACATAAATTTTGCCATTTAATGCAACACTGCTTGCCACAGCTATGGGACATCTGAAAATTTCATCAACATTAAATAATGTCATAAACTTAAGGAATACCACTAACTAGTTGTGGAGCATCAGGATGTCATTGGAATTTACTCCATCTCCAGTTTCACATTAGTAGACTGAGTATAATAATATATAAGCAAGAATGGTAGGTAGAGATGACAGTAAAGATTAAGTTTAGGCACTCTTTTATGTGAGACCCTATAAGGGCTTTACACACATTGGGGGAAATACAATCATTATCCCCTGTTTCTCATAACTATATTAAAGGTTAAAGGAGAAAACACTCAAAATAAATGTCAATAAATAACTGAATAAATGACAAAGCTAGTGGATAGAAGCACTAAGGTTATGTGTATATTAATTACTTCATTTTTTACTATCTGTGTCATTCATTTTTCAAACTGACATTGATTTTATTTCACTAATCCTCTGTTGGTGGGAATTTGAAATTGTTTCCATGTTTTCACCATTAAGAAGTAATACATCTCTGGATCAGCACTCTCCAGGGCCGCTGGGTCAGCTAGGCCCGCCCTTCACCTGCAAGGAACCTCTAGGAGACTGGTTGTGGAGGACCTGAGCTGCCTGAGACCACATCTGCTGGACCTGCCCTCCCACCAGGAATACTGGACTACAGTGGACTACCATGCTGGCTCGATGAGAGACTCAGGAACCCCACACCCAAACAGAAGACCTCATCAAGCTTCAGTCAGTGTGGTGAGTTTGCCCCATAAAATAGAGGTCTGCAATGGGTAAATAGCGGTGGAAGTGAAACTCTCTCCAAGTGTAAAACCTTGGCTAACCTGGCAAGAGAGTGGGAATTCCACTCCCCCCACACAGAGAACATCAGACAGGTTGAGGAGTGTGCGAATATCGCTCTGCCCCAATTTAGAGAAAATTTAAAAAACTTATGAGACTCCCCAGTAACACAGTAAGGCCTCAGCTGACACAAACACTATAGCTAGGGAGACCAGGTGACCTGCCACAACCTGAAGATATAACAACAGGAGGAACTAAGAGTTGCCCTACATCAATACTTCTGGGCTAGTTAGCCCAGAAAGAATGTAGGACTCACCCAGCAGACATGATAGGAGGAATTCAGGAGACTGGATCTCCTCTTTATTGTGGTACACAGCAATTTGACAAACATCAACCACACAGTAGAAGCCTGAGACACACACTACAGAAAGTTGTGACTGTTGGAATAGAAAGACCAGAAATTTACCCAAATGGTGAAACTGACTAAATGAAAAGGCAAAATGCAATCCCGAACATCTAGTCCATCAGGGGCAAGTGCAGGCGATAATGAAATAGAGGACCCTAAAATTCATATACCAGAAATCTCTGGAAAGATAGCAAATAAAGTAAAGAAACAAATCCATGAGGCTATGGAGGAAATCAAATTAGAAATAATGTCTTCTGTAAAGACAAAAGTAACAACCTTAGTAAATGAGCTGCTCAACATAGCTAGAGAAGAAATAGATAAGAAACTACAGGAGTATGGGAAACTCATTGAAACTTTGAAAGAACAATGCAGAAAACAAGCAGAATCTATGAAACAAATTGAAAGAGATATGCAAGAAGCAAAAAATTGTATTGAAAGCCTGCAAAGCCATTTAAATGAAGCTTAGGATAGAGTCTTGGACCTTGAGGACAGGATTGCAGATAGCGATCTTGAAAGGATAGAACTTATAAAAACAACAAAGAAGCATGAAATGACAATCCAACAACTACAAGATAATGCCAGGAGAAACAATGTTAGAGTAATAGGCATTAGTGAGGAGGCAGGAGACAATGCAAAGGATATAGCTAAGCTATTCACAGAAATAATGGCAGAAAATTTCCCAAAATGGGGGGAAAATGTGATATACAAATAAGTGAGGAATATAGAATGCCACACAATCATAACCAATATAAACCTACACCCAGACATATAATAGTTAAGATCTCAGACATACAGCATAAAAACAGAATACTAAAAGCTGTTAGAGAAAAGATGCAACTCACCTATCAAGGAAAGCCTATTAGAATCACAGCAGACTTCTCAGCACCAACCTTCAGGTTAAGACAAGCTTGGAGTGAAGTATTTCAAGCCCTAAGAGAAAACAACTTTCAACCTAGACTGAGTAACCAGCAAAACTCTCTTTCAAATTGAATGGAGAAACAAGATACTTCCATGACAAAGAACAACTAAAGAAATTCATATCCACAAAACAAACCTTAGAAAGAGTGCTGAAGGACATCCTAGGTAGAGATAAAAATGACCACACTCTCTAGAACAACAACAGAAAGAAATCACCAGACTGGACAAGCAAGTAAACAAGGGAGAAAAGCAGGAAACTAACAATAGTAACACAACATGGCAAAGTCAAGCCAGTACATAACAGTGATATCCATAAATGTAAAAAGGCTCAATTCACATATCAGAAGAAACAGGTTGACAGAATGGATCAAGAAACAGGATCCCACAATATGCTGTATACAAGAAATGCATCTGACTCAAAAAGAATCTCATAGATTACAAGTCAAAGGATGGAAAACAGTATTTCATGCAACAGGAACCCAGAAAAAAGAGGAGTAACTATTCTATTTGCAGACAATGTGAACTTCAAACCTAAAATGATTAAAAGAGACAAAGAAGGTCACTACATACTCATAAGTGGAAAAATTCAAGATGAAAAACTAACAATTATAAATATATATGCACCAAACACAGGAGCACCCAACTATATGAGACAAATACTAAAGAGCATGAAAAATAAAATTCATAAGAACACAATTATTACAGGGGACCTTAACAGCCCACTGTCACAAAGAGATTAACTAGACAAAAATCAGCAAAGAAATAATAGAACTGAATCATACCTGAGAGCAATTGGACTTAGTAGATGTTTACAGAGTGTTCCACCCAACCACATCAGAATACACGTTCTTCTCAGCTGCCCATGGGACGTTCTCCAAAATAGACTGTATAATGTCCCATAAAACATTCTTAAGTAAATGCAAAAGTATTGAAATTATCCCATGCATAATATCTGACCATAGCACACTGAAATTGGAAATCAATGGCAAAAGGAATTGCAAAACTGACATGAATACGTGGAAGTTAAATAACAACCTTTTGAACAACCAGTGGGCTACAGATGAAATTAAAGAAGAAATAAAGCAATACCTACAATTCAATGAATATGTGGAAACAACCTATTGTAATGTGTGGGATGCAATGAAAGCGGTCTTAAGAGGGAAATATATAGCAATAAATTGTCACATCAAGAAAACAGAATGAGCACAAATAAACAATCTAATGCTGCACCTCAAGCTTCTAGAAAAAGAAGAGCAAGTTAAATCTAAAACTCATAGAAGACAGGAAATTGTAAAGATTAGAGCAGAAATCAATGCAATCGAAACTAAAAAAAATACAAAGAAATAATGAATCAAAAGCTGGTTTTTGAGAGAATAAACAAAATTGACAAACCTCTAGCTAACTTTATAAAGAACAAGAAAGAAAAAAACCCAAATTCATGCAATAAGGACCAAAAAGAGGGAAATTACTACAGATCCCATGGAAATTCAAAAGATCATGAGTACCTACTTTGAAAATCTCTACTCACTTAGAGAGGAAAACACAGAGGAAATGGACAGATTTCTAGAAAGACATGAACTACCAGAGCTAAGCCAAGAAGATATAGCAAGTTTGAATAAAACAATATCAGCTATTGAAATTGAAAATGTAATAAAAAAAAAAAACTTACCAA
>PVJX010026349.1:0-25950 GCA_004027295.1 Dolichotis patagonum | reverse complement strand
GGAAGGAGTAGGGACCATAGCCCCGGGCCTGCAGATCTCCTGGATCCAATTTTCTGATCCAGCCTGGATCCAGCCACACCTTAGTGTCCTTTTCTCCCTCCTTCTCTGCAGCTAGCTGGGCCAGGACAAGTCGGGACCTGGGGCAGGCAGGCTGCTCAGGGGTCCTCTGGGGCAGTGTCCTCCTGGTAGCCCCTGCCCATCAAGGGTCTGGAGGGAGACAGCTTGCCAATGGTGGCACTGCCCACCAATTGAGGCTGTGCCAGGCATGAAGTCCTATGTGCTGACCCTTCTCTGAACCCCACCAGGGAGCAGCACATATGCTCTGTAGCACAGGAGTCAAGGTGGCTCTGTCACGTCCAGAGTCTCTGGGGCGCACGTCCCAGTGGACAGAGGGTTCCCTTGTGCTGAAGGTGGAGGGCACAATCTGCAATCGCCCCTCTCCCTCTCACACTGTGACAGGGCCATTGGGCACCGTTCAGGGCCTGAGCTCCCTGCATTGCCCTTGCATCCCCGGGGGATACAGGCGGTGGCCCCACTGGCTCCTCCTGCCCTCTGGCCACTCCGTGCACTGGAGAGATTTTTGTCCTCTTCACTCCACTTTCAACTTGAGGCCCTGGGTTCCAGGGGCCTCTCTTCTGAGGGGATCTGTGGCGTGTGACAGGGGCTGTGCTTTGGGAGAAGGACCAGGGCCAGTGCTGTCTTATTCCAGGGGCCTCTCAGGCCTCATGCGAGAAACTGCTTCTCTAGGTCTGGGGAGGATCTTCATTTAAATAGGTCCCTCTGTGTAGATCACATCGATGGCCAAGGGTCGCACTCTGTGTTGAGGTCAGAGCTCGGAATCTAGAGGCAGGAAGGCCTGAGCTTGGACTCAGACTGTCTACTTGCTCTTGGGGTGATGCTGCCCTCAGCCTTGTCCTCTGTACAACGGGAGAGTCACGCTCAACTTGGAGACTCAGCAGAGTGGGGCAGAGGGTGTAGTCATGGCTGTCCTTAACCTGCTGGGTCATCCATCTCCGGGCAGGGATAGAGCCCCACCTATCCCATTGCTTAGAGACTCTGTGAGGTGAGGCGTATAGTGCCAAGGAGATTTGTGACAGGGTGGGAGTCCCCTAGAGTCCCAGCATGGGCCCCTCATCTTAGAAACAGTGATCACCTAACCTGCATGCATGCCTCTGTGTGCCTGATGCTGGCCTGAGACTGCTACTGAACGACGTTCTCAGGAGGAGATGCTGTTCTGTTTTATAGATGGGGAAACTGAGGCACAGAGTATCTGAAGCAGTTGCCCAGGCTCACACAGCTGGTGGCTGGCAGGGTACCCTAGCAGCCTGGATCCTAAGCCTTACCTATCCCTGGTACAAGGTTCCTGGGGAGGGGAGGGTTGAGTGACACCCCTCTGTGGGGGATTTGGGGCTGGGCTGGGCCTCTGGGGACTTCCCCAACCCCGGCCACTGCTGTCCACCATCCTGAGCACCTTTGCCTCCTCTGCAGCTGCCACTACCTGCCCCCTCTCCCCTCCCTGCTCTAGTCCCCTTTCTCCAGTTGTGAGTGTCTGGACCCCCCAGGCACCATCGTGGGGTCCGGTGCCACATGTCAGGCAGAGGTGGGAAGCCTTGGTCTGCTGCGTGACCCCAAGGCTGAAGCTCGCAGCCTCATGCCTTGAGCTCTAGGCAAAGGGACCCCTGCCCCCCGTGCTGTTGTTGATGACCCAGTAAATCACTCACTGTCCCTGCACTCAGCCTTAATGAGGGTAGAGGGTAGAACCTGCCAAGCACCCCGATTAACCACACCATCTGTTTCCCCTTAGCAGAGGCAGTGGTGGCAGAGGAAGAGCCCAGAGTATGGGTGCCAGGGGGCTGTTTTGCTTTGCTGGAAAAGGACTCACCACCCACCTCACTGCTGTGGTTTGGGAAGGATGGCGCCTTCTGGGGGAGCCTGGGACCCCCCCAGAGAGCAGTGAGCCGTGTGGCAGGCTGGGTTGGGTGGGGTGGTGACTCAGCGGGATGTAGGGTGTCCCGTTGCGTGCAGCTTCCTGGAGCTTTGGGAAGCAAAAGTTGAGGTCAGCAGAGGTGTCTGTAGGGGAATGGGCAGGAGTCGAGGATGGGTCAGGGAAGCGGTGGCCGATGAGGTCACTCTGAGCAATCCCAGCTTCTCCATTGATTGTTGGCTTATCTGGTGCTCACTCCACACTTAGTACTGTTGGGGGTGGGAGCTGCATGAAAGGAAAGTCCCTGGCAGGGCTGGGGGCTCGCTTCAGCCCAAGGAACAGGAAGGATCCGGGTGATTGGTGGGTAGTGCCGGAACTATGGAACTATGGTGGCAACAGGGCTCTGAGGCTGACTCTCGAGTCCATGGCTGGGTGAGCCCCAGGCTGCCCCAAGCACTCAGGAAGCACCTCAGTTCCTTTCCCTTGCAGACAGGTGAGCGCCCATGCCACTGTAGCACCTCAGGCAGCACCGGCTGATCCCAGCACTGTCCCCTCCACTGTCTCCTGTGCAGGGCCCCTGCTGTCGCTGCTCACTGATCAGAGTTGACTGCTGGAGGTCACCAGGTCTAGAAGCTCCCTGGAGGGCCACTGGAAGCTGCCACACTCTTGGCACCCACTGCATCTCACACCTGGGGAGGGACGGTCATCACCTTCACCATCACCATCCCCCCCTCGGTGGGACTCAGCAGGACAGTGACAACAGCACATGTGTGCCTGGCCAGCGAGCACAGGAGCTACGGGATCCCAGGCCTTCGTTGATGCATCCGTGTGTCCAGTGTCTCTCTGTCTGTCCCATGACTGCAGGCAAGTGCACCTGTTGGCAGAACTCAAGTTACCAGGAACCCTCTGCACAGCAGAGGACCCTGGGCCATGTGTTCGCAGCTATTCTCATCTGTGCAGTCTGGGGAGGCGCCCAGCAGAGGTGGAACAGATGTGGCCAGCCAGGCCCACAACCCCCACGCTGCTCTAAGCTTCCAGGAGACTGGGTGGGGTAAGGGGGACACGGAAGCCTCCTGTCCTCTGTCACTGCCTGTGGCCACTGTGACAAGCACATCCTGGGTGTATGTATGTGGGTCCGTGGCAAGGTGGCCCCAGACAGTCACGCTGTGCAGGAGTCTTTGCCGAAGCCAGGGAAAGAGCCAGGACCAGTGCATGCTCTTAACAGAGTCTGAGGTTCGAACTCGACTCTGCTGCATCCTACCTTTGGAGACTGCCATGGCTTCCTACGGGAGGGACTGGAAGCAGGAGGAAGAATAAACTGAATCTTGGTTCCTGTATTGGCTCCTTGTTTAACTAGGAAGTGAGGTAGACAGGGGATAAAGGTTTCCACAGGGGCCAGGGTGCAGAGAATTGGGAGCTTCCTGGGTAATGATGGGGCTGGGGCAGGAGCTGGTGTTCGGGAACCAGAGTCCACGCTGTCCTGCACACCAGGCTGCCGTCCAGCATTGCAGTTTCCCCTGCTCTCTGCTGCACAAGTTGTGGGATGACATAGGGTGGGGCTGCCATCCAGGCTGGGGAGCTCCTGCCCCGAAGCCCATGTTTCGGAGCAGCCCCATCTCCCCACCCTGGGTGTCCACGTGGCCAGGGCAGCTGCTGTGCCCCCACCCCCTCCTACACCCCTTGTGCTCTGCGTTCTCCCCAAGGCAGTGCTGCCTCATCCTGCTGCAACCCAATGCCAATCGTCCTCGTCTTGAGTGGCTGAGAGGAACTGGTGGGGTTATTACAGGACACTGTAGCTCCAGGGCAAGAACAGAGGAGGCCCAGCTGTCAGCTGGAACCCATCAGAGGCTAGCCAGACCTGGCACTGGGCAGAGTGGGGAGGGTGGCTCACAAGGAGGTACCCTGGGAACTGTGGCTTTCGGGCCATCCCTTAATCCTTTCCAGCCTGACGCAGGCGGGTCCCACAGGCTCCCAGGTCTCTGCCTTACCATCCAGGTCAGGTGCCAGGTGCCAGGTGGGGCTGACTTTGTGGAGAGACCGTGGCTCAAGGAGCCCCGACTGGGAGAGGGGAGAGCTGGCTGCCACAGCTCATGGAGGTACCCTGGCCCTGATGCAAGGTTGAGCTAATCCTATGAGGCAATCAGCTCACCTGGTCTGAGGGCACGGTCCCATACTTGGGGAGCCAACACACCCTGGACCTTGGGAGGTTCTGGGTCAGAGATGAGAGCGGTCTTGTCCCATAGTAAACCATCTCATGGTTAAATTATCAGATCCAGGCATCACGATAGAGAGAGTATGGAGGCTTTGGTGACTTGGGCGGTGAGGTGTTTCAACTTAGAGAACCCAGCAGAGTGGGAAGTCAGCAAGACGAAGCCGTGCATAGCCCCGAGGCACTTGTCCATCCAGAGTGTCCTGTGGAGCAGATGAGCGACTATCCAGAAATTAAGAGAGAAATTGCTAGGGAAAATGAAAAGCTACTGTCTTTACTAAAAGATATATATGTTGATTCCAAAGATCCTGTTTCATCCTAGATGGTAAAAGATGCTGAAACTCAGCAAGAGACGAAGGAATTCAGATTGCCAAAAGGCCATCACTTTGGTATGGACATTAAGAACATTCCCAAGGGCAAAATTTCCATTGTAGAGGCTGTGATACTACTCAATAATTATAAACTTTATCCAGAAACATAGACTGTTGAGAAAATAGCACAAGAATACCATTTAGAACTGGAAGATATAAACTCTCTTTTCAACTATTTTGTTACTTTTGAAGTCAAGATCTTTTCTTCTGAAAACAAGAAAGCAACAGAATCAAAATGAAGAAAATCACAAAATTACTTTGCTTATGTGAACATCTCATCCCCTTGTCCTGTTTATTTCCTCATTTTTAGCATATTATAGAAATTACTGAGTGTGTAATGCCGAGAGCGTACTATTTATTGAGCTCTGTTGACTTTTCAGGTTGTTTATAGAAAGTATTTTGTTTTTTTAAGTCTTTAATTTGGTTTAGGCATAGTTCTTGTGTATATGTCAATATGACTAATTATATATACAAATTTATTATAAATGAAAGAAGTGACGTAATATTTTGGGCATATGATAACAGTTTAAATGTTAAATGTTTTTAAAAGTCACATGACTGTTGGTTCAATAAAGCAGTTCTTTTATAACAAAATGAAAAATGTCTAATGATTATAAACTTGTATCTTAAAACTGTAAACCACAGGTTGGGGATTTAGCTCAGTGGCATAAGTACCTGCCTGGCAGGCACGAGATCATGAGTTCGGTACCAAAAGCAAAACAAAACCTGTAAATCACTTAAAGCCTTTTTGCTTTATGTAAAGATCAGTAATTGAATCACCAGTACTGCTATTTCTGAGCCATCTACACTGTGTGGTTAGGTACCTGTGAATATGGCTTCCATTATCTGGTGTCACACAAAGTAAAAAAAAAAATTTTTTTTTTTGGTGCCGAGGATCGAACTCACAGCTTTGCGTTTGCCAAGCAGGCACTTATACCACTGAGCTAAATCCCCAGCCCTAAAAAAAAATTATTAAATCCATATCACGGCACCCTTTTGAAGCTGCCTATGATTTGGGGGAGAATCCATAGCTTTGCACATGTATGCTTTGTCAAGACCCCAGGCTCCCAGTGTCTAAGACACAGGAAGTTGTCACTAGAAAACAGTTTTGTCCTAGGCTTTCCTGGGCCCAGCACCCTCCTCAGCCGGCTGCCTCTCCGGGACCCCTTGTCACCTCCAAACTATTCAGTAAACCACTCAGTGGTGCCTATCCCCATCTTGGTGACCATGTTTCTTAGTTACTTTTCTTGTTGCTAAGACAAAATACCTGACACTCAAGTTTAAAGGAAGAAAGGTTTATTTAGCTCACAGTTTGTAGAGGTTTCAGTCTATGATTGGCTGGTTCAAAGACAAGGTGACAACACAGAGAAGAAATAGCTCATGGCAGGTAGAAGGTAGCAAAGCAATAGGGGATGATCACAGCTCTTTTTGTTCCTTATAATTTTTCTAGGTTACTTAGGACAGGCAGCATTCACACCCTTAATCCTAGTGTCCTTGAGCCTGGCATTACACCATGAATCAATTCCAGCATCACATACTCCAGATCAGCCACCTCTGAAAAAACCCCACTGCAGGAGGCTTTGGGGGGATATCTAGACACAGGCTGTAACACCATGTGACCTATAAAACTCATGGCTTTCAGGGAGTGATTAAGCTCATAAAGTGGGGAACAAAAGACAACATGTGTCTCCTCAGATCCTGGTGTGGATGGCCCACAGTGGTTGGCCCTTTCCCAGCTTCCTTCCTGGGCTCTTACCAGCCAGCTGCAGAGTGGGCATGGGGCTTGGAATGCTGTCAGAGGGGGCCCTTCACCTGGGGCTGGGGTCACCAAAGAGCTGGGATCTCTAGTTACTGGGTTGCATGGGCAGTGGGGGGGGATCTCCAGTTCTCTGAAGGGAGGGTGGGTGCTGGTGTCCCCAAGGAATAAACCAGAGTCATTCTACCCCTCAGGCCTCAGCTTTCCGAGGTCCTCAACACCCTGTCATGGCCACTGCTGGCAGGTCATCTCTGACTGACTGGAGAGTATCCTAGTGGGCAGCTGTGTGCTGCCCCATTTCCTTAGCCCTGGTCTTGCACTCTGTGCACAGGGAGTGGACATACAGATGAGTGGCATCATTTGACCACCAGACCTGGCCCTAGGGGCTTCTGGCACAGATGTGATGACTATAACAACCCTATGTAAGCCAGGCCTGCACTGGACAATGGGTGATGTAGGTAAATGTGCAGATGTTGTCCCTGCCCTGATGTACCTGAGGGCATGAGTGGGCTCTGTGGTAAGGCTCAGACCCTGGTCTAATACTCACCTGGACACAGTGTCAGCCCTCTATGTACTTTGCTTTCCCCACTGTACAGTGAGGATGCTAATAGCCTCACAACATCAGCAATGAAGATTGGATGAGTCAGTCAAGGTGTGGTTGTTATAACTTTCATTTCTTGAGGAACAATTCTGTGCCAGCAAGCATGGTTGCATATTATTGTAAACAGAATCCTCCCAGGGAGGGGAAGGGCACTTCCACTTGGTGAGGACAAAGCTGTGGGGGGGGATGGTACCTGTTTTGTCTCAGAGGATGGGGTAAATGCAGTAGGTAGTGCTGAGGGGCATTCCAGGTGAAAGCTGCAGAAGCAAGAAGGCCAAAGATGGGGTGGGGATGGGGTGGTCAGAAGGCATCAGAGCACAAAGTATCAGGGAGATCAAATTGGGAAATGGTCTTTGAGACCAATATGTAGCCTTTTTCTCATAGGCAAAGGGTGCCACAGAGGTTGTTGAGCAGGAATCTTGCAGAGAGAAGAGATGGCAATCTTCATCCTCTGATGACAACAGCCACAACAGTGATGGCCTCCAGAAACTTTCCATTTGAAGGCTCTGAATGCACCAAGGAACTGAATCATTTTATCAGATGCTTCCCTTAAATCCACTCCTTGCAGGGACTCCTGCTTCATCTCAGGGCTTGAGATCTTGTGTGTGTGTGTATGTGTGTGTGTGTGTATATGTATGTGTGTGTGTGTGTGTGTGTGTGTGTGTGTGTGTTATGGCTTATGTCTAGATATTCCCCGAAAGCTTCATACACTATTAGATGAGGATTTTTCAGAGGTGGCCAAATCTAGAGTTTGTGATTGATTCATGATTCAATGCTAGGATTCAGGGTGCTGGGATTAAGGGTGGGTGATTGTAGGTATCAGTCCACTACCCTAATCCCAGCAGTCTGGATAATATAAAAGAGGCAGAAAGAGATTGTTTTCCTTCTTCCTAGTCGCTTTTGCTATCTTCTGCCACCATGAACTGTTGTTCCTTTTCCATATGCCACCCTGCCTTGGAGCCAGCTGATTATGGACTGAAACCTCTACAAACTGTGAGCTAAATAAACCTTTCTTCCTTTAATCCTGAATGTCAGTTATTTTGTCTCAGAAACTTAAGAGAAGTAACTAAAACAGAATTTGGTACCAGGAGTGGGGTTGTTGCTGTGACTATACCTGACCAGGAGCCTTCAGGAATGGCTTGTGGGAAGAGTTTAGAAAGGTTAAGAGATGCTGGCTGAAACAGTAGAGCTGCAATACCTTAGGTTGTTCTTTATGAGAGATTCTGGTCAGAGATTCCCAGAAGGTGGATAGAAATCCTACTGGTAAAGACCAGGCTTGGGAGGTTTCTGCTGGGAATAAGGACTGTATTGGTTGTTGGACTCCGGATGATGTGTTATGGCTTAGCGGAAAGTTTGTCTGCATTTTGCTTGTGATCATAGATGCCTGAAACAGATTAAGTGCAGCAGACTAATTAATCTTGCACAATGAATTTCAAGGTGGTCTAATGTTGGGGCAGTGGCATGGATCCAAATTTATGTAGCGAATCAAGGACAAAGAGGCCAGCAGAATGATTTAAAACATTGTGAGTTTGGGCAGAAAGCAAGTTCCAGTAAATCTGTGTGCTGTGAAGATAGAGTGAAGGAGATTTTGATTGCTGAGAAGGAACAGTAGAATACAAAAGATAGCCTGAGGACATCACAAGAAACAGCAGGACTCTACCCTTTTTAGTCTCAAAATTACAAAAGTGAAAGATTTTCTTTGGGAAGAAAGCCCCAGTGTACCATGTTCCAGAATATTATCAGCCACACCATGTTTCAGAATGGTGGTAGGTTAGAGAATTTGTTCCTCAGAATTGAATTCAGAGTTTCCAGAAATTCAGGCGCTGGACTCCTTCAGCCAAGAGAGAGGGAAAGCCAGCTACTGCTCCAGCTGGCAGCAGACCTTGGCATTATCCATGTGGTGTTGGTTTTAGGTGCACACAGAATGGAAGAGTTGTGGGTTCAGGAAGATTTCCATCCAGATTTCAGAAGAAGTCCTGAGAGGCCAGGCAGTGTGTCCCTGTGAAGCTGTGAGTGTAAAGCCAAAGGTTCTATGGAGACCCCAGAAGTGTGAAGCCAGGCATGTGGATCATCTGAGGAAAACTGCAAAGAGGGAGCAAAGTGGGCCCAAGAGAGAAGCCACAAGAACTACAACCACTGGAAGTGCCATAGGGGCAGAGCTACCCAAGCCCTTTGGAGTTCACATCTTGTGACAGATTGCTTCGGATGCTGCATGTGGAGCTACATGACTTACTGTTTGCACTGCTGGATTTTGGATTTGCTTTGGTCCCAATACTTTGTATCTCCCTGTTTGTAACTTTTGGAATGGAGAAATTTATCTTGTGACACTGAATGTTGGAAGTGTTTGTACAGAGGTTCACAGCTAAGAGTTTGCCTTAAATCTCAGAAGAGACTTGGGACTTGGACTTTTCAGCAATGCTGAAACTGTTAAGACTTTGGAAACTCTTAGAGATGCACTAAATGCCTTTTGCATAAAGGAATGTACGTAAGTCTGGGGGCAGGGGTGGAATATTATGGTTTGTGTTTAGAGGTCCCCCAAAATCTTCATACACTTTTAGACAGGGTATTTTCAGTGATAGTTGAATCTAGAGTTTGTGATTGATTCATGGGTCATTGTTAGGATTAAGGGTGCTGGGATTAAGGGTGGGTGATTGCTGGGATCATTCCACTGATTGGATTGGCACCACTGTAATCCCAGCAGTCTGGGTAAGATAAAAAGGCCTCTCTCTCTCTCTCTCTCTCTCTCTCTCTCTCTCACACACACACACACACACACACTCTCTGTCTCATTCTCTTTTTGCTTTTTCTGTCTTCCGCTGCCATGCACTGTTATCTCTTTTCCATGTATCACCCTGCCTTTATAGTCAGCTGATTATGGACTGAAACCTCTATAAACTGTGAACTAAATAAACCTTTCATCCTTTAACCTTGGGTGTCAGGCATTTTTTCTCAGCAACAAGAGAAATAACTAAGGCTGTGTGTGTATGTATGTGTGCTTGTGTGTGTGTGTGTGTGTGTGCAGTGTACAAAGACTCCCTCCATCGTGCCAGGCTCTGGACACACCCAGCATGCAAATGGTGTCCTCTGACCCCTGTGGATAAGGACTGGGATATTGGTGACTTGCAGGGAGGGGGAGAGCTTGGATTGAGGGAGGTGATGGGTGTGGGGGCAGGGAACCCATTAGAGGTCAATGTTTAGCAGCAACAGATGAAGGGGTGTATTAGTTACATTTTGTCTCATTGCTGAGACAAAAATGCTCAGCACCCAAATTTAAGGGGGAGAGATTTATTTGGCTCACAGTTTGTAGAGGTTTCAGTCTACAGTCAGCTGACTGCAAGGCAGGATGGCACAGCAGACAGGCATCACAGAGGAGAAAGAGTGCATCATGAGCAGAAGCAAGAAAGGGACATTAGAAGCTTCTTTCTGCACCTTTTATATTCTGTCTAGGCTACTGGGATTAGGACAGTGCCAAACCAATCAGTGGACTAATTTAATAGTTACACTCACTTAATCCCAGCATCACACACCCTAGATCCAGCCACTCAGAAAAAGCCCCATCCATGACTGCCCAAAGCTTTGGGGGTCATCTAGACACAAAATATAATCAGGGAACATGTGAGACCTGGCAGATATGGGAGTTGTGGGAACAGGGGACACATGCATAAAGACCTTTAGCCCAGGTGCTGGTTGGCTGGTTGATTTGTTCCCATTTGTCCAGCACCTCCTTGTGTCAAGGCTGTGTGAATTTGCACTTAGGACAGGAAGACAGTCCCAGGGCTTCTTGGGGGTAGGAAGGCTGATGCTGCCTGGTTACCCCCACACTGCTGGCTTCTGGGAGGGACTGAGGCTTGCAGGACAGGAGTGAGCAGGAGGAGAGGAAACCCTGGGATGGCCAGGGTTCAGGGGCCCTGTCTGTGGGTGAAGAACATCATGAGAGGGCAGAGAAGATGAGGTATACAGCAGGTCTCTGGGTGCCCAAGGAAATTGCACCAGGCTCCAGGAACTCTTGAGTTCTCCAGAAAGCACTGGATGGGGCCCAGTGTGTGGCCTGGAGAATCCCCTTCCACTCAGGTGTAGGACTGGAGGAGCCAGCGCAGACACAGCACAGCCATCTTTTGGTGTAGAGGGTGCAGTTCAGGTCCTTTAAAGGAAGCCCAAATCCTGGGAAAGGCAGGCCCGATCCCCTGGCTGGGGCCTGGCCACTGTGATGGTGGCAGTGGCAGTGAGAGGTGAGGAGGCTCTCTGGGCCCAGAGGGACACAGCTTGTCCTCGCTGAAGCATGGCCTGTGGGGAGGGGAGGGCCCCTCCTAAGTTAGGCCAGCTTGGGAGCCCTGCCCAAGGTGCCCAGACAATGCAGGCTGGAGGCTGCCTGGCTGGAGGTGGCAGGAGACGGTGGTGCCCCAGCTCTGCCTCCTGGGCTCCCCGCCTGGCCCAGTCTTCTGCCCAGCTTTTGGCAGCTGCCAACCAGGCTGACCTCCCTGGGGCCCTGGAAAAGGCAGAGAGAGAGAGGGAGAGTCGGGGGGCCTCAGGCTGTGCATAGGAGTGTGTCTGCCTGTGAGGATCTGAGTGTTTGGTGTCCGATGGTGTAAACGAGCATGCAAGTGTGTAGAATGTGACAATGTGCACACAGGGTGATGTGCGTAGGCACGTGTGAGTTATATGTGCACAGGTCCGCCCCCTCCCATCCAGCCCCAGGGCCAGGATGGAAGAGGCAGTGCCACCTCTGAGGACCTCTTCCTTCTAGCAGAGCTGGGGAGGACCTGGTGGCCCTGTGTGCCAGGGGAGGGATCGTGGGGACCCCAGCAGGGAGCTGGGAGTAGGGGCTGTGGGCCCAGGCTCTGCTGTTCTCAGCCCTGGCCTGGCCCGGTTTCCCTGCGGGACAGAGGCTCTGTCTGCTCTCCAGCCAATTTCTTTTCCCTCCTTGCTTACTCCTGAGACAATAGAAACTTGGGGGAGGGGTTCCCTGTGGCCCTGCCATTGGCTCAGGACCCTGTCATCGCAGGCACACCTCCTGGGCCCCGGCCAACCCCAGGCCAGGGAGGGGGAGCCATTGCAGCAGCTGCTCCTCCTGGCTGGCAGAAGCCTCCTCCCTGAAGGGCAAGGCCTTCTAGTGTCATCCGTGTCATCCGTGACTGGCCTCCTGACCTTGACTCTCTGACCCTGCCAGGCCTTACAGGCCTCAGCCTGAGCCACATTTATGCCAAGTTCAAATCCTGGTTCAGTCACGTTCTAGCTGGGTGACATCGGGCAGGTCAGGCAACCTCTCTGGGCCTCAGTTTCCCTATCCATGACGGGATGACAGATGTGCCGCCTTCATAGTTTTGTTCTGAGGATTCCATGAGTTCAGGTTGGTAAGGTAACTGGGGTTGACCTTGGATTGGACTGCGGGTTAAATATGCTCCACAATGCTGGTCATCTGAGAATCTGTTCTCTTCTGGGGTCCAGCCTTAACCCCACTCCTTCCCTGGCCTTCGCTCCTACCCTGTATGCACCCTTTCCTCAGCCTCCAAAACCCACCCCACCAATCAGGCCGACCCCAGCCTTTCATCCTGTGGCCTCAGAACTTGGAGCCTGGCATGAAGGGGCCTCCGGCCCTGCCCGTGTCCCTCTCCTCTCTCGCCGCAGCAGCCCCACGGTGGGCTGAGGGGGCAGAGGTGCAACACCCCCGGCTCTTCCCAGCGCCTTCCCAGGCTGGGCTGCTCTGGAGAGGAAGTGGTCACTTTGCTGGGCTGGGGACGCAGGCTTTGGTTTGAGGACGGAAAGATTCTCTCATGGAAACGCCCAGCTTCCGGATCCTGTGCTGCCAGCCCAGCACGCCGGGCCGGGCAGTGGCTGAGGCTTTGCTCTGCCTTGTGGGGTGGGCGGAGGGGTTATCTCTGCCCCCTGCTCCCTGCTTCCACCAGGACTGCAAGTCTCAGCCCTGGCCACCACAGGTCCCAGGAAGGTCCCTGGCCACCTCTGTAGCCTCCAGCAAATTCCCCTGCCCTATCCTTGCTCCCTCCTGTCCACAGCCTGCCTTCTCCATACACAGCATTCCCCTGGTCAGCACATTCTAAACATGTCACAGGGACCCACCCTGTGCTCTCCTGGGCCTGGCACTGGGGACAGAGATGGAAAGGCCCAGCTGGTCCTGGTCACCTAGCCCACGGCCGCAGTGCACACTTCGAAGAAGCCTCCCTCTTGCCTGCTGAGCCCCTGTGGTGGTGGGTGACCTGGCCCAGCTCCCCGGTGACAGCATCAGAGAGGCTGCTGCAGTCCCCAGGCAGAGCCGTCCATCCTCAGCCCCCTGTCTCGCCAGTCTCCTGCCGGGCCTCTGGGAAACGGCTGCTTCCTCCACTTCCGTCTACGCTGGTTTCCGGTGGGAGAGAGGTCTCGAGGCCTGAGAAGGGGGTTCAGGCAGAGAAACAGAGTCCGCAAAGCCAGGGTCCCAGTCAGGTAACCCCTGGCCAGGGCAGTAGGGATAGCAGATGCTGCCAGGGCCACGAGCACCTTGGTGAGGGCCGGGTGTTAGTCCTGCAGAAAGATGGGTCAGAGAGAAGGAACCAGCCAGAGATGAGAATGGAGGGGAGGCGGGAAAGATGACCTGACTAACCCCTACTTGTCCTTAACTACTCATCCAGTTTCTCAAATGCCAGGCTGTAGCATCAGCAGCCTTGGGCTGTGAGTAACAGAAACCCAAATTCTAATGGTTCAGACAATACAGGAAGTTTTTATTTCATAAGCAAAGAAAGTTTGAGGTATGATGGCTGCAGGGAAGGGAACTGAATGGGTTTACTACATTTCGAGACTCAGGTCCCATTTGTCTTTCTGCTCTGCTATCTTTAGGGCATTCATTTTTTCTTCAAGTACAATAGCTGCCCTCATGGTTGCAAGACAGCTGCTGAGGTTCTGGACATCACATCTAGACACGATATGCTTAGAGGCAGAAGAGGTGCCATCATTTTCTTTGGGGCTATTTTTCAGATTAATGAAACTTTTCCCTGAAGTGACCACAGAAAACTTACCCTCAGTTCACATTAGTCAAGGTTAAACTATACATTCATTTCTTCCTCAGTTCTTGGTAGGGCCAGTGAGGCATCCTTGATTGGTTGGGAAGTCAGGGGCTGTGACTAGAGCTTGGGCTGGTGGAGGGGCAGCTCCTCAGGTGCAGACCCCAAGGCTATGTTTAACCTTCAGGCCCTGCAGCTCCTCCTCTGGAGACAGGGATCACCTCTGATTCAATCACAAGACCCTTGCTGAGGTGGGAGACCCTGTTTAACCTTTGACGGGTTTGTTGAGGTGCAGACGGGTGAGTAGGATTAGGCTCCCAATGGTGCTTCCCACAAACCTCACCTCCTGCCCACCAAATGCTATGGGATGGGGTTGGACTGGAGTGGGGGGTCCGGGCACTGCAGCCTCCCTCATCAAGGAGTCAGGGAAACTCAGTAGAATCCACTGATGTAAACTTTGGACCCAGTTGCCCTGGAGCTGGACTATTATGTCAGGGCTGAAGAGGCTGAGACAGGAGGATTTCTGACTCTCCCTAGCCTCAGATGGGCCTTGACTTTGCCTGCGAGTCATGGAGAGACAGGAAGGAGAGGAGCCTCTGAGTCAGGAACTACCTGGGGGAAGACAAAACCACAGGAAGTGAGCGAAAGCCAGGAGGAGGCAGCAGTGCCTGGAATGACGTGGGGGAGTTGGCCAGGGGTGAGGGTCCCCTCCCTTGGGCTGCTGCTGCCACAACCCTGGTTATTTCTGCCAACCGTGCTTCCCACAAACCTCACCTCCTGCCCACCGCAGGCTGCTACCCACTCACCCACAAACCCACTCGCCAGCTGTTGCAATCCTGATCCACGCCCCCTCCCGTCCAACGGGTGTCCGACCTGAGCGGGTCACCTCTTTCCTGACATCCGCAGAGGAGGGAGGCCGCAGCACTCCAGGGCAGTGCTTCTGAGCAGAGCTCATGCCTGTGGGAGCTGGCCAGAGAGGATGTGGCCCAGGTGGGTGACAGGCGGAAGGTGGAGAGGACACAGCCCTGGGCCTCTGGGGTCCAGCTCGCAGGGAAGTGATAGCTGCTTCCTTTCCTGCTGTTTTGTATTTTAAGCTTCTTCTGAGATTTCTGAGGAGTAGTGGCTGGGAAAAGACATGATTAAATCACATTCTTTGAAATTTTATTTTCCAAATGTAAGTCACAAGACATGTAAATTCTGCAACTTGTTTGTTCACTTACCCTTCCCATCTGTCCATAATAATATAGACAGAAAGCTTCTTAATTCTTTTCTCTCTCTCTTGTTTTTTTTTTTAAATTGTTGTTGTTGTTTGTTTTGTTTTGACTACTATGTAGTTAGGATGGGCCTCAAACTCACAGCGATCCTCCTTCCTCAGCCTCCCATGTGCTGGGATCACAGGCATGCACCACTATGCCTGGCTTCCTTCTTCTTTTTATAGCAACACAACAATTACTTGGATGAGTGGTCTATAATTTAATTCCCTATAAATGAAGCTGTTTTATTTTCCTTGTCTACTAAAAAAAAACCATAGATAATGCTGCAGTGAACATCCTTGTACATGCATTTATCCTTGGGCATTTATACAGATGCTTTTGTAAGATAAAATCCTAGATGTTAAACTGCTAAGTCTCAGGGTATAGGCATTGAAAATGCAGTAGATAAGGACTAATTGCTTCTCAGTGCCCGCTAATTTCCCTGCCATTAGTTTGGTGGGAGGCGGCCTACTCCTCCATGCCAGGCTGATAAGCAAACATTACCATCTTGTTTTAACTTGCATCTAAAAGTATTAGTGTGGTGTGTATTTTCATTAGTTAGTTATACTTTTTGTGACTGCCTGTTTAAATTCTTCTGTATTTTTCCATTTAATCATTGGTCTTTTCCTTATTGCTTTAAAAATATATCTTTTTTAAATTAGGAAAATCAGTTCATTATCATCCACCTTACGGTATTTTCCTATTATTCTGGTCTTTGACTTTGTTTATGGAGTTCTTCCTTTAATGTCTTTGTAGTTACATTATTGATCTTGTGTTTTGTCCTATGACTAAGAAAGTTGTTACCCCGGGATCATAAGAACATTTGCACATCGTTTTTTCTCTGGCGCTTTTATGGTTTTATTTTTCCAAATGTTTTTCTTACTTTAAATCTTTGATCCTGTTGGAATTTATTTCAGTGTAGGAGTGAGGTAGGGCATCCAGATTTATTTACTTTTGATCCAAATATCTGGCCAGTGACTCAATTTATTGAATTGAAATCTCATGTTGATTTGGGTGTCTTTAAAATCAATTTATTTATTCTTTAGAATGGATCTGTCTGCGGGCAGTGGTCCCAGGCTCCTTTGATTACTGTGTCTGTGTAATATTATAGGTTATTCCTGCTTGGTTAATTTCCTTTTTTTTTTCATCTAGGAGTTTTCTGGATATTCTTTTATATTATTTTCACAGATGAATTTAAAGTGACTTTGTCAAGTTATCCCAAAAAAGCCACTGAGATTTCATACAGAAGCTATTGAGTTTACAGTTTAATTATGGTGATACCAATATGTTCACAATATTAACTTTTTACTTGGGAACCGAATCTCTCTGTTTATCCAAGGCAATGTTTGAGCTCCCCATTTGGGTTTCACAGCTATTTCCACTTCTACATGCACCTTTAAAAAATGAGTTTTGTTTTTGTTCTCATGAATAATTTTTAATATATTCTTTAGTTATTATTTTGTATTAGGAAATCTTGTTTTTAAACTAGCTGCTTTGCTAAATTCAGGGATTAATATTAAAAGTTCTTTAGCTGATTCCCTTGGAATATTCAAGGGAATAGAATAAGGTCATTCTACCAGACACAGTGACAGATGCCTATGACTCCAGCACTCAGGAGGCTGAGGGAGGTAGATCTCACTATGTGTTTGAGGCCAGCCTCGGCCACATAGTGAGTTCAAGGTGAGACCTTGTCTCAAAAAACAAAACAAAACAGAACACCCTTAAAAACAAAACAGAGAATAATGTCATCCCATGATAATAGCTTCACTTTCTACAATATGCATACTTCTTGTTTTATCTTTTTATCTGATTGGATTTTCAAAAAATTCCACAGCAAAGATAAGTATGATGGTGGTGGTTCATAGCAACAGAAAACACGGACTTGAAAGGAGTACTTCAGAATTTCCCCACTAAACCCGTTGGGGAGGATCCATGCCTCCATTTTCCGTATTAATCAGTGGGCTGAGTTTGGTTTCCCACAGTTCAGCTTTCTTACTCTGAGGGAGCCTTGCACTAATGCAATTCTGATCCAGCCTCCCTTCCTGTGTAGGCAGCATCCCTTCACGGTGACAAAAGCCTCGAGATAATCAGCCTGGAAGGAGGGAATGTTTACTTTGGCTATGGCTTCAGAGACTCCCGTCCCTGCCACCTGGCCCCATGCCTTTGGGCCGTGGCCACCTCAGAGTATGGGAATGTGTGGCGGAGGTGCTGGCTCACCTCTGGGGGCTGGAAAGAGGGAGGAGAAAGGAGCCAGGGTCCCCGTGTCCCCTTTTAGGCCACACCTCAGTGGTACCACGGGCTGGGGCCAAGCCTTGGACACACAGGCTTTTAGGGGACACCTGTCCAGACCAGAATGAACCCTTAGCACGGGGCCCCCTCCTCGGTGATCTCCTCCCTGGAAGTGGGGGCACTGGGATGGGGGTGCAAATCTGAGACATGGCCCCAGCCACAGCCAAGCAGGTCAGGATGTGGGCCCTTAGCCTCTGTCCCCAAGAGAGGGGGAAGCAGAAGAGGAGGTGACTAGGCCAGGAAGGGAGACCGGGGCTGAGGAGCCTGGCCAGGGTCCTTGGAACAAAACTGGGCCTCTTCTCCTTGTCCACTGACAAGCAGACCTCAGGGGGACCTCGAGCCCAGACTGGGGGGAGGATGACTGGAGCCTTGGGTCTCCCTTGGTGCGGGTGGCTGGTCCCAGGCCAAGGAGAGAGGCGGAGCAGCAGGGCTCTGTGGCTCAGGGCAGCTGGGAGATAATGGCCTAAGGTGGTCGTGCGTGTGGCTTCCAGGAGCAGTGCTCACTCTCTGCCCCCACCCAAGCCCTCTTCAGGGTCCCTAGGGTGTCCTTGGTTCCAAATGATGCCCTCATCACCTTTCTGCAGGTCCTGAAGCCCTGTCCTCTGGCTGCAACCCTGGTCTTGGGTCCTGCAGACATCATCAACATCCTAGGCAACCTTCGCCAGGCCCACGGCTTGCTGGGGTGGGAAGGAGGGGCTTTTCCAGGGTGGGCGTGGCAGGTGTAGGGGCTGGTAGTGACAGAGGGCACAGTGTGAGGGCTGGGCTGAGGCCAGGCAGCCAGAGAGTGTCTTCTCTGAGTGTCCATCCTGCCCACAGTGGTCAGTTGCAGGAGCATGGGGGAGCCAGCCCTCAGCTCGGACTCCTGTGACGCTGAAGTCCCAGGAAGTGGCCCATCCCTCTTCCTTTCTCAGCAGAGGAGACCACAGCTCTTGGGGTAAACTGAGCCCCACACAGAGTGAAGGTTAGTGTGGTGAGTCACAGACAGTCAGCCAGCAGAAGGAAGAGACTGGCTCCTGGTTCCTGACCTTGGATGCAACCTATGCTTCGAGCATTAAAGGATTCTTTTTTGCAGTACTGGGGATCGAATCCAGGGGTTCTGCACTTAGCTACATCCCCAGAGGACCTTGCTATGTTGCTGAGTTGAGCTTGCAATCCTCCTGTCTCAGCCTCACAGGGCACTGGGATTACAGGCATGTGTCACCGATAAAGGAGTCTTGAGGTGTTTCCTGCTGTTGTTGGTGCACCCAAGTGGGACTATCTAGAGCTGACCCCTTTCTCAGTTTCAGGAGATGCTGGGCCAGCAGAAGAGGGGCTCCTGCCATGGAACTGGGGCTCGGGCAGAAAGGCAGGATCCAGGGCCGGGGAGGGAGCTCCAGGACCCTGTGTGGGCACTCAGGACAGGAACTCGCACAGAAAAGATAAGGCAGGCCCCAGGGCTTGGCCCGGGCTCTGATGAGCAGGGCTGGGTCCGGGAACCATGGGGGTGGGCAGCAGCGACGGAGCCTTGGGCATCCGCGCCGCCTCCCCCTTCAGAGCCACAACCGCTGCCAGGAGGGCTTTCCCTGGAAGGGGCTTGCAACACTGGGCGGATTTCTGACTGATGTGGCTTCCTGTGGAACAGTAGGTGCCACTGATGGGCCCGGTTTAGTGCCCTGGCAGGAATCTTACTCATTTCCAGGCTCCTCAATTTCTGCACCAGGCCCAGCCCTCGGGGGAAGCTTTTAGTAAACGCGCCCCAGATGTGCTACAGGAGACCAGGCCAAGAGGGTGAGATGACTGGTTAGTGAGAAAACAATGTGATTTCCCCAGAAAGGCCTCCTGCTGTGGGCAGACACCCCAGTGTTGGCCTCTGCTCTCCCCTGCCTAGCGCAGGAGACCCTCAGGGTGGACCCTTTTCCAAGCCTGCCTTGAAGCAGAGGCGGAGCCTTTGGGAGAAGAAGACAGGAGACAGGAGAGAACAGACTTTAGAGGCTCTGGAGATGAGGTTGGGTCTACCTGGGCGACCTGGAAAAGACCCCTGATTGATGTTAAATCCCAGAACTTTAGCCATCTTTGCAAAGCCCGCTTTGCCTGGTAACAGAACGCATTCATGCATCTGAGCCCTGGGGCGTGGACATCTTTGTGGGAGGAGGGCGCATTATTTGGCTACCACTGTGTTTATACATTCAGTCTGCTCCTCAGGCTCATTATCTGTGTAAGGAAATATTGTAAATGTGTGCAGCGCTGTTTGTTGGCAAACCCACGTCATTTCCCTCCCTTGGTCTGTGCTGCGCTGCCTCTCGGGGACTGGAGGCCAGAGAACTACAGAGCCCAGCTCTCCACCAGCCAGGAGAGACGCAGCCGCAGGCTCGGCAGGTGGAACAGAAACACCGACTAGCACGTCCACCTAGCAGACGCAGGCAGGTGTGTGGGCTCCAGCACCCCCGGAGGTTTGAATTTGACGAAGTTCAGACTCTTATTCATCACTGAATAATCGCAAGCTAGTTTCTGCCCATCTGATTAATTAACGTCTGGTCCTGAGGACTGAGCCCAGAGCTCAACTTTATTTTTACTTTAAGACAGGATCTCAATAAACTAAGCTGCCCAGCCTGGGCTGAAAATTTCAATCCTCCTGCTTCAGCCTCCCAGAATGCTGGGGTTATAGGCAAGCATCACCACGTCCAGTTTAGTTGTTTCTCATTTTATAGTAGAGGAATCTGAGGCTCAGAAAATTTATGAATCTGTTCCTGGTTACACACAAGAGGCAGAGCCCAAGACTGCAATTCATACAGCTTTTTCCATGAAATCAGACTTGGATAATAATCCCGATAGGGCTGCAGCTTCGCCCCGGGTCTCTAAGTCTGTAGAGCCCTTTGCCGCCTCCTGGTGACTCTTTAAATCCACCCAGAACTCTGGCCAAGTTTCCATTCACCTCTGTGAGTATCTCAGGGCTGGGGCCTCGCTGCCTCCCAGGGTGTGGATCCAGACTGAGGTACCCAGGTCCCGTGCTGCTTGTCACACTGTGGGACCAAGGCGGAAGACAGTATCGGGCTCACTGCAACCCAGGCCTTCAGGGGAACAACATGCTCAGCAAAAGCCTGGCTCTCCTGGCTCCTTGGCAGCTAGGGTGGCCCTTGGCACATGAGTCTGGCAACCAAATATCAATAAACACCCTCAGAGTGGTTTTTTAGAGGGGGACGTTTCCAGTGGGCAGCATGCTCTACCCTTTTTCTTCCAGAGTTTGGTTGTGACAACTGGAGCCCAGCAACCATCTTATGAGCACGAGAGGGAAAAACAAAAGTCATAAACTTGGATTGGGAGCATGAGAAGTGAGAGAGAACCTGGGCCACAGAGGACAGCATGGACACCAGCCGTGGCTCCCTCCTTTCTCTGCAGAAAACTAGCCTTCCTCAGCTGAGCCTCTGAGGCCAGGAAAAAAGCAGTGCTGAGCAGTAGAGGAAGGACTAATGACATTCACACTCTGCAGCACATTGTAGCCTCGAGAACTACAGGTGACGCTTAATCATGGTGGGCAGCCACTGCTGAAAAAGGGACGCTCTGAGTGTGTGCTCTGCGGAGCTCCAGAGCTATCGGAAATGGACACGTTGGACCCTTTTCCTGGACCCCTGCCCTCTCAGCGTGCACCTCATTGCAGCTGCCACAGCTCCCAGCATTGGGACTGTAACCCATGGGGCAAGACGGAGCTGAGGACCCCCACCCACACATGCTCAGCACGGGGATAGGAGACCTGGAGGCTGCCTTTGAGTCCCCACTCTTGTCCATGTGCACTTGGGGGCAGGTGTTGCTCTGGTCCTTGCCGTCTCCTGACCTTGTCCTTGTCCTAAAGGCCTCCGCTCCCCATACTGGAAAGACTCTGTGAGTGCATCCGTGCCCGGGGCTGCTTGCCTGGCTGCCCGGAAGCCGGTGGCACAGAGCGGGTGCAGTCAGGGCAGTGGAGACAGATGGTGTCCAGAGGAGCAGATTTGATTATCTGCTTCCTCTCCTAAGCCAATCCACAGTAACCGTGTTAGGGCCATTATCGATTGGTCTCCTCTCAGCCCACAGCTGGAGATCGGGTTTGTTTGTGACTTGTTACATCCGTTGGAGAGGAAGATGGATGGGCCGGCTGCTGGGAAGTCTACGGGGGAGGCGGGAGCCGTGAGGACATGTGGGGAGCAGGGCTAGCCAGGGCCAAGTCCCCAGCGGAAGGGGCCAGTAATAGGGAGCCACAGAAGGCATCTGAGCAAAGACAGTGCAGGGGAAAGTAGTTTATGAGGAGAGGACCAAGAGATGCGGCCAAAAGCAAGAGAGGTAGGACCCCATTTGCCCCCAAAGAGAACGGAAGGTGGACCCCAGGCCCTGGGCTCAGAGGCTCGGACAGAGGCACTGGATGTGGGGTGGACACGGCAGACACTGTGCTGGCTTCACCTGTGTTTACCCTCATGCAGTGCTGGCATGGCCCACGGGGCGGCTCAGTGCATCTACCAGGGACACTGCAGTGATGGCTGCTCACAGGCTTGAGGCCCACAAACTGTCCATGGACCCTCACGGCCTCCCTGGGACTCAAGATGCCAGAGGTGTTGGCAGGGAGTAAGGAGGAACCACTTCTTCATTTCCTGCCCCGGTGTCCTGGGTGCTGTGTCCACACTAACCGAGGACCCTGGGTCAGGACCACAGCCTCACTGCCCTTGGCTTCTCCCTGTGCCACCACCTGGAGTCGGGCTCCTGAATTCCCAGATTCTGTTTCTCTAATCCTGCGATTGGTGGGAGGGAAATTGGCAGTGATCACAACAGCTGCTCAGCATGGAAACTCTCCCGGCTCCCTGGCCTGTTTGCCTGTCTCCTTCCCAGGCCTCCAGTAATCCAGGCCGGGTGGTAGCTAAGGGTCAGAGACATCAGGACCAGGGTGCACCCCAGGTTGCCCATTCTGCTCATGCTCAGGAAGGGTACAGGTGGAGATCATGTCCCTGTGGGAAGCCAAGATGGCCAGGAGTGACTGGGTCCCAGTCAGCCCCTAATCCCTTGCTCACACGCCTTCCTTAAGGATTTTCCCTTAAAGGAAAAAAACCTGCTTTGTGTTCCCAGATGGGAGATGGTGAATGGCAGAGGGGGGCAGGGATAGGGTGGAGGAACCCATAAAACCGGGCAGATGGAGACCCCAACTCCTGATCTGCACAGCACAGGCCCTGACAGGCCAGCAGCCACCAGCCTCAGGGCTGGCCCCTAGTGCTGGTCTGTGTCCCTGTTCTCCTGTCCTCACAGTCAGCGACCCCAAAAGCCAGAGCCCGCAGTATCCAGCAGGAAATCTCATGTTAGCAAGTGTAATTATTGTGGTGTGGTGGGCAGTGACGGAGGTGGTCACAGTGGTAGCCATGGTGGGAGTGACGTAGTGAGAATGTGGTGTGTCAGGGCGGTCAGAGGTGGTGGAAACTCAGAAACCAAGATAAGCAGGGCTGAGGGCTGGCCAAAGGGTGGGCTTTGGGGCTCTCCTGCAATCTCCTGGGCAAAACGCCTCTCAACCCTTGCTTTCCCTGTCAGAAACATGGGACTCATATGAGCAAGTGGTGGCATTCAGGGCTCTGAAACCAGCACTCTGGGCCAGGCACTGACCCCTTCGGTTCTTCTCCAGTTCTGGGGCTGCTTCAATCCTCTGTCTGCTTTGGGTCCTTCTCTCTGCCCACAGACTTCCTCCTGCCATTCCCGCAGGCTCTTCCCTGAATCACTGTCTCCATCCTTCCTTCGGAGCCCCACACATTCTAAAATCGACGATGCTGTGCCCACCGCCCCTGCTTCCTGCACCCACTCCCTCGCTCCCTGGGTTCCCAACGCCACGGAAGGAAGCTGGAAGCCGCACTCCCAAGCCACGGCTCAGCCTCAATTTCCTGGGGGTAGGGGGAGGAACTGGGTCTAAGGCCACCATGGCTTTTCCCCAAGGCCTCCAGGACCCAGCACCGGAACTTTTTCTGCCCCCACTGGGCTCCCTTGCTCAAGGCCCCTGGCCCTGGAGATCAACGCTGTCGCAGAACCCCTCAGACCACTGTGGCCCAGCCCAGCCGCAGCAGCCAGCAGGTCAGTCAGCTCAGAGCCAGCACCCTGCTGGGCCCTCTCCAATGCCTTAGATGGAGGCGCATGGCCCTGAGCGCCCCACATTCTCCCCAGATCCACCTATGTGCTGGGCCCAGCACCCTACACCCCATCTCCCCTTCCACCCTCCGGTCCTCCTATGCCCTGCCTCGATTCTCTGAAGAGGAACACGGAATCTAATTTTATTTTCAAACCATGAAACCAACTCATCATTTAACTTTGCTCTTTTAAAAACCTATTATCCTGATTAATCCACTTTGGTATTAATGCCAATAAGTTATATAAATCTTGAATCTTTTTTTAACTCAGAAAAATAAACTCTTATGATGATCCATCATATATTAATCTGTTTTGTATAAACTGTTTAGTTTTTAAAAACCAAAAAGCCTTTTAGACACTGGTGCAAGTATCCAGGGTGCTCCCTGCAGCTGTTTGTTCCCTTTCGGTAACAGCAGCTTGGGGATGGGGATTCACTTCCTGCTGAGGACAATGAGAAGAGCAGACTGGGAAGCTGGGCATGGTGGTGCACATCTGGAATCGCAGCACTCTGGGAGGCGAAGGAGGAGGATCGCAAGTTCCAGCCTAGCCCGTACAATTTAGCGAGACCCTGTTTCGAAATTTAAAAAAAAATATATAAAAAGGCCGAGAATATAGCTGAGTGTCAAGGCCTGGGTTCAATCCCCAGCCCTAAACCTATCCACAGGGACTTCCTGGGCTGGGATGTGGAGGAAACTGAGGCAGGGAGGTGAGCCTGGGCTAGGAGATGCTTTTCCATCAGGATTGGAGGAAGTGGCTAAGGCTGAGTGAGGGATGGTGTCTTCTCACACGGAGGACTGAGTCTCATGTAGTCACAGGAGGCGGGTTTGATGAGCCCCTGGTTTAGGTGAAGGCTGCAAAGGTCTCTATGGCCATAGAGGATGGACTGGAAGAAGGCAAGCTTGTGAATTCTTCAGCCATGGCTCATCTCAAATTATCGGATCTGGGTTGTTGGTGCCCTCCAGCTCCCATAAATCCTCTCTGTAAGGAGACACTACCCCTTGTCAGATGATTCCCACAAACAATTTTGCAACTACAATGTCCAGAGCACAAAAAATAAAACAGAATAAAACAACAAAAACAACTCATAAGAGAATACAAATACACATACACAAGCAAAATATGAAACCAAAAAATAAAAAGTAGACAAATGAGGACAACACAAATAAAATATGAAACAAAAACAAATACAAGTGGGGTGTGGTGCACACTTCTAATCTCAGTACTTTGAGAGGCTGAACCAGGAGGATTGCAAGTTTGAGCCCAGCCTTGGCAACCTAGCAATACAGTGAGATTCTGTCTCAAAATAAAATTTAAAAAAGAGGTCTGTGAATATAGTTCAGTGTGAAGGCTCTGGGTTCATTCCCCAGTGCCACAAAATAAAACAAAACAAAACAAAACAAATAAACAGGAACTCTAGATGTCAAAATCATCAGATGAATATTTTTTGAATTCTTAAATGCTTACAAGGGAATAAAACACACAATGGAGATAAGAGACACTGAGAATTTTGGTAGAGAATGAAAACTTTCTTTAAAATGTGGAAGTTCTGGCCCTGAAGCAAGGCCAGCAGATCGCTGTAGCTGCTGGTTTCAAACAGGAGCCTAAAGAGAATTCTTTCTGTGGTCTGTTGGCCATTTCAGAACTTTGGAAATGGAATGGTCAATTCATCAGAAAGAAATAGCAGGTGAGTATGGTGGACTTTGGGGGGCCTGCAGGGGAGAGACCCTGGCGCCTCGGGACCTACACTGTGCGGTTGACTCAGGGTGCCAGGAGAACAAGGAACTCCTCCCCTCTCTGGGAGCAACTGAGAGTGTGGCAGACTTTCAGCGGCCCGAAGGAGAGAGACCCTGGTGCATAGGGACCTGCATGGTGTGGTTGACTTGGGGTGCCAGGAGAACAAGGAACTCCTCCCCTCTCTGGGGGCAGCTGAGAGTGTGGCAGACTTTCAGCAGCCTTAAGGAGAGAGACCCTGGCGCATCAGGACCTGCACTGTGCGGTTGACTTGGGGTGCTGGGAGAACAAGGAACTCCTCCCCCTCTGGGAGCGGTTGAGAGTGTGGCAGACTTTCAGCGGCCTGAAGGAGAGAGACCCTGGCGCATCGGGACCTGCACCATGCAGTTGACTTGGGATGCCGGGAGAACAAGGAACTCTTCTCATTTCTGGGGGGCGACTGCGATCCTGCCTGCATGTGGGCTGAGAATCAGACATCTCATGTCATCCTGTCACCCATCCCGTGTCCCCCCCACCTAGCAAGTGGGAGCCAGTGAACTACACATCTTGTGAAAAGATTGGCTATGTTATTTAGTATGAGCTCCCCATATGCAAAGATATGGACAACCATTTGGAGGAGAATGGGAGACAATATGACAGATAGTGAAGATCCTGGGTTGTTTAGCTTTGAAATTTATGCTTTCTTATGGCCCATTCTGTTCTGTTTTGTTGTGTTTAATTTTACA
>PVJX010026348.1:0-25942 GCA_004027295.1 Dolichotis patagonum | reverse complement strand
TTACATCTTTCTGAAATCTGTGCTATACAATTCTCTGTTTTGAAATTGTAACATTTCATTTGGAAGTTCTACCTTGTTCCTGTATACAGTTCCTATGCTGATCAACTTGTGTGGCAAATGTAACAACAGGGGGGCTGGGGATTTAGCTCAGCGGCATAAGCGCCTGCCTTTCAAGCAGGCAGTCGTGAGTTCGATCCCTGGTACCGATTAAAAAAAAAAAAAAAAAATGTAACAACAGGGCCCGGGGATGTAGTCAGCAGCACAGCCCCTGCCTGAGTTCAATTCCTGGTACAAAAAAAGAGACAAAAAAAGGAAGAAAGCAAATGTAACGTCAGTTGGAAACCAGTAAACAATTATCAAATGTCACATTTTGATTAGTTTGGGAGATGAGAACAAGGTTGCTCACAACATCATTTAGTTTATACAAATAAGGTCTTGATGACTGAGTTCAAGGATATATGTTTAAATTGAAGCATAGTAAGTCTTCACATATACAGGGGCATAAATGTTTATGTCATATTTTGACCCATCACTTTTCCATAAATCTTTTTTATATTCCTGCAATCACCATGAGAAATCTGTTGCAAGTACAGCAGACCTGTGAATGCTTTCAGTTCAGCTAGTGAGGTGTCATGATAAATAAATTTTTGGATTTTTTTTTTTTTTTTTTTTGGTACCAGGGATTGAACTCATGACCTCATGCTTGCCAGGCAGACGCTTAAGCCTCTGAGCTAAATCCCCAGCCCGATAAATACATTTTTGAGGATAGTTATTCATGCATACAGAACGTTTTACTTGCATTTCAGAATTTTTATATTTCACAGCATCTTGTAGCATTTCATCTGTTACAGTTTCCAACACTGAATGACAGTGCTGACATTCTAATAGGTGTCACCTCTGCCAAGACCTTCACAATATGCTCAGACCTAGTTCTAATATAGGATTGTCCCATATGGTTGTGTGGCCATTTCACAATATTTCAAGCAGTCAAATATGTACTCACATTGCTATTTTCTTTGTCACCTGGTCAAGGAGGTCTGCAATCCCTGTGTCTGTATCTGTCGATTCTTGCTCCATTTCAGTGTCACAGGAACTTTGCTCACATAGCCAGTGTAAAAGTCATCATCAACGTCGTCATCACCGACTCACACCGCTCTTGTGTTAGGAAAGCATGCATTTTGCCATAAAGGATCATCTTCCTCATCCATGTATGAGTAACCTGATGATTCCCTTTTGATCTCCTTCATAACTTACAAATCTGGCTGTTCATGTGACATTATAGTGAACTGGGCTACTTCTACCAGAAAAATCAAAAGAACTTTTTTTGTTTTTAAGTAAATCCTGAAGTGGTTGTGGGCCTGTGATGCTTGGGTAAACATAATGCAAAACCAGTTAGATGCAGCATAAAGGTGGGTACAAATTCCATTGGGCCACTTGTTATAGAAATTGGATTTGGGATTTGATGTTGTTCCATTTACAGCCTAACTCCTGCAGCTATAGTAAGGGAAAAAAATTTATTTATGCCTAACAAGTCCCTCAGTTGTCCTCATTAGCTGTTTATCTACAGAATGTCATGGTGATTAAACAAAGCATCGTCACCAGACAGAATCCAAAGCAGTTCCCCAAAACAGAGATGGGAAACCTTGGCTCACCCACCCACAGGGCAAGTTGTAGATTTGCAGATTTTCATCGCAGAAAAAAAGAGGAGGATGCCTTAGTAAGAGGCATAAAGAGATTTGCTAGGTAGATTTTTTAGTTGTTGCTGTTTTGTTTTGTTTTTTTGAAACCGGGTCTTGCTGTGTAGTGCATGCTAGCCTTGAAATCACTATGTAGCCCAGACTGTCCTTAAATTCCTGGTGATTCTCCTGCCTCAGTCTTCAGAGTGCTGGGATTCGGGATGTGTTCTACCACACCCAGCAGTCGTTAGGTAGAACTCTAAAAAAGCAAACAGATGGGCCCTCAAGAGAAAGACAGGTACACTGTGGTGTCCAGCAAGTGAGCATAGTTGTGAGTTTGGGGAGTGGAAATCTATGGAAAGAGAGAGTTGATTTAGAGGTGAAAGACAGGTAGTCCTTTCTACTGATGAAAGTGGATGACCCATTCACAGGTGAGGAGTATGGCCCGTTCATACGGAAAAGGCCCATTTTACTGGAGAAAATGGGTGGCCTGTTCACAGGTGATAGGCCCACTCTACTGGTAAAAAGCACTATTTACAGGTGAAAAGTGGAGGCTTAGGCTTAGTGTGTCTTTAAGGCCCTTAGGCTATTTTTGGGTGTACCTGTAAGTTTCCTGGAACGAAAAATGGATAACATTTGTGTCCTCAATGTGCAGTTTTTCTTGAAAATACAATTTAAAGTTATAATTTTTCTTGTCTCCCTTCTACCTATATTTATTTCTTCTATCCTGCCTCAGGATTAGTTTGTCCTGTAGAAACATGCCAATTTAAATATATTAGCTCACAAAAGAAAAAATACAAAGAAATGACATGAAAAGTTGATGACTTGTAATATCCAGCGATCTGTTTAACAATAATGTCCATTTTCTAGATAAAGTATAAGTGATTGAAAAGATCCATTGTTGTGAGTGGTGAGATGGGAATTTGCATGCAAGGACTGTGAAAGGATCTTTCTGGAGGGTGTTGTAACAATCTGTGTCAATTTAAATTTCATACACTTGAGCTATTAGTTTATCCAAGAAAATAATTAGACATGTGCCTGTGTGTACAATACAGCAGTGTTTATAACAATAAAAGTAAATAAAACCCACATATTTGAGCAAATATCAAATAAGGCATGATACATTCATACAGTGGACTGCTGTGTAGTCATAGAAACTGTTCCAATTACGTTGTTCTTTAACAGGAAGGTTACCGAGTAGAGTATATAGTAATTTTGTGATATTGCCATCTATATCGCTTTGTTGTATTGGTGTGTGTGTTTCTAAATATATAGAAAAAGTCTGATAGGATATATCTCAAACTGCTAACGGTGATTTTTTTTTTAAGGTATAGGGTTGAACCTTTACTCTTTATTGATTTTTATTTCTATAGGATATTAGTTGTTTGTAATAAGCATAGATTAAAAACCAGGAAATACAAGAACAAAAATATTTCCGTGTAGAAATAAAATATGAGCTGGGCTTGGGAGGGTGAGACAGGAAAATCACAAGTTGGATCTCTGCCTAGGCAAGTTATCGATTTAGTGAGACTCCATCTCAAAATAAAAACAAAGGGCTAGGTTCAGTATGAAGACCCTTCAGTATTAAAAAAGGGAGAGGAGGATAAAAATGTAACCAGGACTAGTTTTTATTTATTTATTTATTTTTGGTACCAGGGATTGAACTCATGACCTCGCACTTGCC
This sequence comes from Dolichotis patagonum, assembly GCA_004027295.1. Lineage (NCBI taxonomy): Eukaryota > Metazoa > Chordata > Mammalia > Rodentia > Caviidae > Dolichotis > Dolichotis patagonum. Next base: position 22,582 of record PVJX010026348.1, on the reverse strand, counting down.
AGGCAGGCGCCGCTGAGGCTGAGCTAATTCCTGGGCCCTACATTCCTTTTATAATGACTTGTGTTTGTTGGGGGACCTGCCTATTTGCTTAGTGCCTGGAGGCTGGATGCCATTTTGGGAGAACTAATCTTTCACATATTTCTGTTTTCTATGGAACAGAGCCATGTGCTTGTTTAACTTTTGATTTGCATAATACTTGTTGCATGTCTTTTTTGTAATTAAATACAGTGCAGTGGAAAGCTGTCTTCAGACTTCCACCAGCTGGGTTTTAATACCAGCTCTCCCACTTCCATGCTCTTGATATTGGACAAATCGTTTCACCCCAGTGACCTTTGCTTTTCATAACTGTAGACTGTGTCATGGAGAAGCTAGGTCCTGACACAGCCAGTAGCTGGTCTCTCACTTCTTTGAGCCTCCCTGGTAGTCCCTGATGAAAGAATTCCGGTAAGACACAAAGGCCATGCAGAAGTATAGGTAAAATGTAAAGCAGATACAGAATGAAGGCAGGAAGTGCCAGGAAGGCTTGTGCACCAAGTGCAATTTTCGATACATTTTTATGAACCCAAGAGTTACACTTGGGGTGTAGGGAACCTAGGTGATCATGGTATTTATCAACATTTTACTTAGAATTTACTTTGGAATTGCAAAATGCCTTTGTGTTGCTATAGAGATTATGATACAGGGATGCTATAGAACCTGCAAAAGGTGAAAGAGAAATGTTAACTCCTGACCTGCTAAGATGTCAGACATGCTGAGTTCCTGCCCCCCCAAATCAAAGAATGAATTCTAAGAAACAACGGAGATTAAGAGTAGGAAAGATTTATTGAGAGAGAGAGAGCTCGTAAGAGATAGGAGGGGACTCAAAAGAGGATTGCCACTGAGGCCTTTTGTCAGGGGCAACTTATACAGAAAAGTCACAACGTGGAGGCACTGTGTATTAAACTGCCGTCAGCCTGTAGGATTACCTATGGGATTACAGCTGCTCAGTTAGCATTGGTCCAGGAGGGAAGCAAGGCAGGTAGCGAGGGTATATGGAAAGAACAAAGGCATTTTTGAGAAGGGATGGTCTTGAAGGTTCTGGTCACCCATCTAGGTAACTGTGATGCCTATCCAGACTTTACTGGATCAGGTGGTACCAATTATAGTATAATTCCAAGTCACTACTTATCCCTTGGGGAGGCATGTAGGTCTGGTCATTGTATCTTCATCTTGAGGCCTGACCTTCTTCAGATGTGCCTCCAGTCACAATTCTGATGTCTGGGTTTTTTTTTTTGTTTTGTTTTTTTTGTTTTTGCTGACTTCTTTGAGAGCCCAGTTTCTCTCTGACTATATATTAATATCTGTTTAACTTAGCTGCTTATAACTGTTACAGGCAGCTGAGTCAGATAGAAATATCATAGGCAGTCAAACAGTGGCCTGTAGGTCCTGGAAGGAGCCAGTGTAGAAGATGAGATACCTTGCAACTGCGGAAGAGGCAGACACCTCCAAGTGGGCCAGACCAAAAGACAAAGGTAAAACAAATGCACCCACTTATTTCCTAAGGATAAACATCGGTGATTGATAGTCTAAATAGGTCTCTGTCACCCTGAGGAAGCCAGGAGTCATTAACCCAGCCCCCTACAGGAAGAAGCACTGCTGTATATGCATGCCTGCTTGCTATGTGACTTGCTTCCCCATTTGTCCCTGATTTAATCAGTTTTACCTGAGCAATTAATCTTATTGGTTGGCCATAGTTCTGTCCCACCTCATTTCCCACCTTGGACCCACCTTAAATTGGGATTTTGCTCTATAAAATCTCAAAGTTTTGGCAACCCACTTGGGACCCCTTCTGTCTCTCTGTCAGATGAAAGCTTTTTCTCAATAAATATATTCTGCTGTTAATTAACCTCCATTGTTCCTAAAATTCATTCTTCAATTTTAGAGTACACCAACTGGTACCGAACATGCAGTAGTGATACAGGGGAATGAAACTCCCACCATACTATGTCCGCGAGTTCATGTTCTCTAAAATTGAAGAATGAATTTTAGGAACAACAGAGGTTAAGAGTAGAATGTATTTATTGAGAGAAAGAAAGCTTCTGTCTGAAGAGAGACAGAAGGGGTCCTGAGCGGGTTGCCCAGGGCTCTGTCTTTTCTAGGGACTTTTATAGAGCAAAGTTATGGGGCAAGACAGGTTTAAGGTAGAGGAACACTGGGAACTCACAAGACAGATGGGCATAATGGGGGACAGAACTATGGTTAGCCAATAAGATTAGTAGTTCAGGTAAAAAATTTATTACACTGGGGACAAATGGGGAAGAGAGTCACATAGAAAGCGGACATTCTTAAGGAGCAGTGACTCCTCTCCTAGAGGGTTGGGATGGTGACTCCTGACTTCCTCCGGGTAATAAGGAACTAATTAGAACATCAGTCCTTAGGAGGTAGATGCATTTGTTTGTCTTGAGGCCTGGCCCACAGCAGGAGGTGTTTGTCTGCCCCACAGCTGTAAGATATCTGTGCTGGCTCCATGGAGGACTCAGCCCTGTCTGACGGCCTATAATATTTCTAACTAACTGAGCTGCCTGCAACAGAAGGTTGGGAGTTTCCTTGCCCTATATCACAACCACCTCTTAACAAATGTATAATGAGCTTGTGGTTTTGTTCTGAATGTTAAATGAAATCAGGCACATAGAATTCCTGGAGCATAGTAAAAAGTGTCTTTTATGATGATAGCAATATGCTGTACTTTTTAGAAATCTATGTATTTTCAAGCAAAATTTTAGCGAGTAGAAAAACATTTTGAAAGTTGTAGAAAATTAGTTACATCTACCAAAAAAAAAAAAAAAAAATGTCCTTGACTGGGTTTTGTAAACTGCCTTTACAGAAGGGAGGTTTCTTTTATTCTTTCAGTTCTCAGGGCTGAAGCGGAGGCCACCCAACGTGCTTGGGAAGCAGCTGGTGCCTGTGTCTGTCTGCTGCAGGGCTGCAGTCCCTGGGCTTTCTGAGGGGAGCTGGGAGGAAACCGAAAATGGGGTGGGGGAAGGAAGCCAAACCAGACTCACTTGCAGGAGTCGGGAGTCCCCCTTTTCTGGATCCGGTCTATTTGTCCAAATTGGTTGCCTCAAGCAACACATTGGTTTGAGCCAGCCTGTACCCCTGGAGAATCACTGCTTGTCCTTTTGCCAAGTTATTGTCCCCCACCCCTGTAGAGGTCGCTGGAATTCTTAGGGACATTTTCCATTTTGTCGTCTTTTCAGCTCAGGTCCCACACCGTTAAGTGTCTGCTGGGTGTGGCGCCGAGTGATTCCTGCATTTGGAAAGCAACCAGCAACCAGCATGGCTCTTCATCTTTATATTCAGCTGTTGGACTTCATCCTCCCTCCTTAATCCCTGATGACTAGGGAACAAGCTTATGTTTCTGGTGAAAATACTCCCTGTCGCTCCCTATGACATGGACCCCTTTCAAGCAGATGTTACTCCTGCCTAATTGACATCCATCTTTGCCATGCAACATACTTTGGGGCCCTTGAAATCCAGGTGGAAGTGTCACTGCCTGGACAGATTTCCTTGTGCTTCCACCGTGGCTCATTTTTTTCTCTGCCAGTCACTGTTACTGCCCTGCATGCCTGCCACTGTCAGAACCAGGCCAGAACTTGGTTCTGGTGCCCCCACCGTGGTTTCACATGATCTAATGCTCATCTAGACTGGGGTTCATGTGCCCAGCACTCCAGACTCCTCCACCCTAAAAGCTTCAGGCCCAATTCCAGGCCCCTTCCCGGACCAGTGTGCTTACTTGTGACCACACTGCTGGTTGTCACCTTTAGACTTAGGGGGGCTGGGAATAGACATGGAGGTGTGGATGGGGGCCCACAGGACCTGCACAATGCAGGATGGAGGGAAGAGCAGGGAGCAGCCACTCTTCTTACACTGTCTGTGTGGACTCCCAGGAGTCCAGGAAACCAGGGCTTCATCTTGGCCCTCTGGGTTGTTAAGAACATTTAATGATCAAGAGTAGGACATACTTACTTAGCATCTTTTAGCTTGGTTTATGTTTTCACATACTAAGACGAGGCAGATGGAATAGCACACACCTCTAATCCCTGTGGTTGAGGCAGATATCACTGTGAGTTTGAGGCCAGCCTGGTTGGGCTACTAGTGGGTTTAAGACCAGTCTGAACTGTATAGGAAACTCTGTCAAAAATCTGCCAAAAAATGAAAAATAAAATACATACTGAGACGCCTCTCCTGGGAGCCCTCATCTGAACTCTTAGGCCAGTGCCTGGGAGTGCCCAGGACAAGTCTGATAGTCTAGAGCGGGCTGTGCTCTTAGGTTGAACCCTGAAATGAGGGTGCAGAGCCGAGCTGCAGCTCACCCCTCAGGAGTGTCAAACGTGAAGTTTAAGTCTTTGCAACTATAAACTCCTGAGGGTTTACAATGATCTGTTCCTGAGGCATAAAGTGACTGATTCTAAAATGAAGAGGTGACCTTCGTTGAAAAGTATCTGACTTTGCCCAATTGAAACATGCTATTGGCAGGACTTTTTATGATACTGTACTGTGCAGAGTTATTATCCAGAAAGATCCGGAAGAAATCGTGGGAATGTTTTGGAACTCTGTGCCTGAGCAAGCATGTGCTCAGCACTCATCCCATACACCGTTTCTGGCTTCTCACTTGCTAGCAAGGACTGAAAGAATAAAAGAAACCACCCTTCTGTAAAGGTGATTTATAAAATTCAGTCAAGTACACTTTGAGGCCCCCTTTTTAGTAGAGATGGTTTAGTTTAGCAATTATCTATTTTTCAGAAGTAAGGACTAAGAGACAGATTATTTTTTTGAGGAGGGAAACCTGATAAAATGAACATGGTCTTGTTTCATGCAGCTCTGCCTGGGAGCCAGTTAATAGGGACTGAAATGCGAGCCAAAATAAATCCTTCCTCCTTAAAAAATAAGATAAAGTGTAAGTAAAGCATGGAGAATAATAGCTGATAGTGTTTTTTTAATGTAGTCCTTATCAATAAATTTACGTTTGAATGTAGCCATACGTTTATCTCTCATCTTGTAGTAAAAGTAATCAATGAACAGCCTTTAGACCACATCAGGTCCTATTAAGTAGGTGGGAGCTGCAGAAAGTAAGAGTAAGATCCTTCTGCTGTGAAACAGAGAAATGTCTCCTAGTCCTCACTGGAAGTAGAAACACAAGCTCAACTTGAGAAAGATAAATACAGGGATTTGGAACAGCAGGGATGATCATAATCTAATATGCGAAAATACATTCATTTTCAGAAAGCTTTTGAATACACATTTTTATTCTTTGTGAAATAAGCAGAAAAATATTTGATTTGCTGTGTTCTACCAGTATTAATATTACTATTAGGAATATTAGTATAACAGTTAATATACTAGTATGTAGCATAAACATTATTAATGACTAATGTGTAATGTGCTATACTTTACATATTGATATATAGTAATAGTACTTAAATACCTTATAGAATGGCTTGTCCAGGGAGCTGTTTTTACAACTCCAAGATTTCAGTGATTCAACACACTTCACATTTGTAACGGTTGATACATTGTGTCAACTTGAGCAGTTTAGAAGCTTAACTTAGGCACTCAGCATTTCTACATCCTAGGGTGTCCAGGACATGCCCTAGGGTGGCCTCTTACACCCCAGGATATTGTAATGGTTGATTCATTGTGTAAACTTGAGACCTTTAGAAGTTAAACAAAGTGATTCAGCAGGGGGCAAGGGTCCCCACTTTGTAAACATCCTCAGCAGGTGCAAGAGGAGGACACAGAGATGGTGTGAGTGCTACACATGCCCTAGGGTGGGTACCCTGCATACATTATAAGTAAGGAAAAGAGGCTTGCTCTACTCCTCCTTTTGCTCTGCCTGCTTTTGTTGTCTTCTCCCTTGTTGAACTGTTACTGCTTACCATGCCACCCTTCCTTGGAGCCAGCTGATTATGAACCAAAACCTCCACAAACTGGGAGTCAGGGTATCCAGCAGCTAGAAAAAGTAACCAAGACAATGTTCATTTTTATTCTTGCTGCTATCAGTAATCGGAATCAGCTCTCAGTGTCGGATGCTGAGCTCCAACGTGCAAGGATTGGAGATTCTCTAGGTCCTCAGAGTCTCCTTTGAAAGGTTGTGGGGGAAGCAGAAGTACCCATTCTGTTGGCCACACCTTATTACCAGAAGGACTGAAAAGTGATGCCCAGCTCTGTACCCTGGGAGAAAAATAAGCATGATAAATCTGTGCCACAGAAGTTATTGAAGTGCTTATCTCCCTGCTTAGTTGACCTTGTTTAAGATCTGTGGAGACACTGCTTTTCCAAGGTTTCAAATGTATTTGATGATGTTTGTTTTTAGAGACAGGGGCTCACTATGTAGCTCAGACTGGTTTTGAACTCACTGTGTAGTCCAGGTTGGCTTCAAATTCATGGTGATCCTCCTGCCTCATCCTCCTGAAGTTGATGTTTTGACCCTTGTGCACACCTGTGGAGTCTTCTCCATCATCAAGATAATGACTGTTTCCCTTCCATAGTTCTGGTGTCCATTTGTGATCCCTTCCCCTCTCTCTGTCCCTAATCCCCTCCCCAGGCATCCACTACTCTGCTTTCTGTCTCTACAGATTAGATTGCATTTTCAAAAATTTTATGTAATTGTAATCATAACAAAATTTCTCTAATTTGTCCAGTCACAGGAAAAAGACTAGCTTGTGCAAGTACTGCGTGCTTTTTGGCTGAGTTTAAAATTAGATGGACTATTAATCAAGCACTGACTACTGAATATGAATCTAACATCCTATCCCACGGCCTTGAGAATACAAAAGAAAACAGAATTGTTTTCCAGTGTTTTTTGAAACAAGGTCTTGTTAAGTAACTCAGGTTGGCCTTGCACTCACTGTGTAATCCAAAGCTGGCCTTGAACTCATGGCGATCCTCCTGCCTCAGCCTCATGAGTGGTGGAATCACACACCCAGCTTTTTTGTTTTGTTTTATTTTGGTTTTGTTTTGTTTGGTTTTTGGTTTTTGGAGACAGGATCTCATTACATAGTTCAGGCTAGCCTTGTAAGAATTCTTTGGCTCCCGACCTACTGCCATATTCCTTTGGTCAGTTGTTAATTGTAAAGTACTGGACACTCCTAACCTCCAAGCTGCTGAGTGCTACTAAGGACCAAAAAGTCTTGAATGCATTAACCCTGTTGCTGCTTTAAAAACCGTGCTCCTAGGGCTGGGGATTTAGCTCAGTGGCTTAAGCGCCTGCCTGGCAAGCGTGAGGTCATGAGTTCGATCCCCGGTACCAAAAAAAAAAAAAAAAAAAAAAAACTGTGCTCCTTGCAGGGCCTTCCTCCATGTATTATGTGTGGATCTTTCTCCCCCTACTCACCTAAATTTTTTGTCTCCTCAATGTGCTCCATTAGTAATACTCTTTAACAGAATGGCATTTGGGGGGAGGTCCTGCTAGCTCTCCTGCTGTTATGTTTTATTTTAAGGGTCTTTTTTTTGGTACGGGGGATCAAACTCACGACCTTGTGCTTGCAAGGCAGGCACTTAAGCCACTGAGCTAAATCCCCGGCCCTATTTTAAGGGTCTTGCTAAGTTGCTCAAGTGCCCAGGCTAGGCTTGAACTTGTGTTCCTCTTGCCTCAGCCTCCCAGTGTGCTGGGATCACAGACATGTACCACCATACCTGGTTGCTGGTTAGTTTTGAGAGTGTCATGATTAAAACTTGTACTGAGCTACATCCCCAGCCCTTTTTTACTTTTTTTTTTTTCTCTTTTTTTTGGTACTGGGGATCAAACTCATGACTTCGCACTTCCCAGGTAGGCGCTTGTGCTGCTGAGCTAAATCCCCAGCCCTTTTTCACTTTTCATTGTGAGACAAGGTCTTGAAAATTTGCCCACACTGAGCTTGACCTTGTGGTTGACTGGCCTCAGCCTTCCAGAGTACCAGGCCCATGTGTGTGTGTGATGAGTCTCCATTTATAATACTGTAATTAAAATGCACAGGAAGTTTTTGCTCGGAAAATCAGCCTGGCTGACTGCAGTGGCACCCTGACCTCTGTACTCGTTTTGCTCTTTTCCATCTCTGCCCTGTTCCTTACCTACGGCTGCCAGTGATTCCTTGCTTGGACTCATTTGTAGGAGTTATGACAGCTAAGTATTAAGACCCCTACGAAAGAACAAGTTCCTCTTTCCTGTCTGGTACCCAAAAAACATATTTTAGACACAAGTGGCTAAGAGAAATTGGGGGTAGAAAGGATGATATAAAAAGCTTGCTTGAGTCTTAGGGTTCTAAATGCTCCCCCTACAAAAAAATATTAGAAAAGGGTTGTAGTCACTGCTTTACTAGTTCCAGAACTTTTTTTTTTTTTTTTTTTGAGATAGGGTCTTGCTTTACAGTTCAGGCTGGTCTTGAACTCACTATGTAGCCCAAGCTGGCTTGGAACTCCTGGCTATCTTCCTGCCCCGGCCTCCCAAGTGCTGAAATTAAAGGCTTGCCCCACCATGCCTGCCTGGTTCTGGAAATTTGGTTAAGATTCTCTTCCCTTAATGATTCAGGAGGGGAAAAGTAGGTAAGACAAAATAGCAATCTTTCAACAAATCTTTCAACACATTTCATTTTTCCTTTACAGATCCTACCACGTCTCAGCACTTCCAGCAGAAAGGAAGTGGGTATCAGATTTGACCAATTACCAAGGCCCTGGTAGTGGCACAGGGACCGGAGAGAGCTGGTTGGTGGATTCTCTCCTGGTCGTTCAGGGTGGGGCACCTCTGGTCTTACTGCCACACTTGATCCTTGACACCATTCTAATTGGGGTTTGCTTAAGAATTATTTGAGTTGCAGTGCTGTGTAGGATGTCAAACTTCTTGGCTTTAAAACAGAAACTTTGGCAAAGACTTTTGTTTGGTCTTTTTGAGACAGGATCTGGCTATGCAGTTCAGGCTGGCCTTGAGCTTACTTTGTAGCCCAGGCTGGTCTTGATCTCATAATGATCCTCCTGCCTCAGCCTCCCAAGAGCTGGGATTACAGGCATGAGTCACTATGCCCAGCTATGACTGACTTAATAAATAAATGTGCTTAACGGATGTCAATTCTTCCAATATAATAATAATAATATTATTATTAATATTAATTATTATAACCATATGTTGATCTATAAAGAACAAATTTAATATTTTTCATATGCAATTACTTCTTTATTTGAAAATACCTAAATATCCTTGGTCCCAGTTTACTTATCAAATTAATTCTAAAAAGAAGACAAAATTTTGTATAAGATGATAAAGTTCAAGGAACTAAACCAAGTTGTAGTATACCCCAGCCAACTTGAAGAACTCAACAGTAAAATGGTCTTAATATCTAAGTTATAATGAATTTTTCCTTGGGATTTCTATTCCCAAAAGAGAATTTGTAAAGCATATCAATCTAATAAAAAAATTAAGTTTTTTTAAATGTTTAATTTTTTTATAGTTTTGCTGTACCTAAAGATGGTACTTGCTTATGACGTATATACTGATGTTCCTGGTTTAATGACCAAGTTTCATTCCTGCTACTAGATCTGCAGCTAGATCATTAAATGAATTGGTTGCTAAATGAGGAACTGTACATAATAGTATATACATTATAATATACAGAACAAAAAATAGTCAAAGGGAACTCCAGCTCTGATGACTTTACTTTTATTTGTACAAATCTTGAATGCAGTAGGTAATGTGTAACCGAACATAAAACTACTGTACTCTACAGTATAATCAGCAAAAATTACAGTGCTGTATAAACCAGGTCTGCTGTACATCAACAAGCCGTACAGAACTCCAAAAAACAGAGACAAAGAGAGAACGGGTCTGAATACCTTGCTTCGGTTTTCAGTCATTAAACTGGTATATGGTTAAAGGAGGCACGTCTGTGCTCTTCTCTTTTAAAATATTTTGGTCCTGAAGGCAAAAACCAGCCTTGCCTTTATAGGTAAATGCTCTACCCTTGAGCTAAATTCCCAGCTCCTACTTACCTTTTGAATGTCATTTATGTGATAGAAATGTTGGACATTTTAGAGTGTGAATGTGACTTTTCTCAGAATCATTCCAAACCTGCAAGGCTGGGTATCCTCAGTTGTTCATACGTGATATTGGGAGAATATGCCCATCACTTCCAGACTAGGGAGGAGGCCCTGGCCTAAAGAACAGCCATCTGTGGCAGCACCGTGCTAAGAACTAGGATCACCAAAAACCGTCCCACCCCTCCCCAGTGACACCAAAGACTTCCTCAGAAATTTGATTTTGGCAGGCCCAGGGCCTGGGAGAAATCCAACTGCCTAATCTAGGGAGTTAAAACCCCATAAAGACACACGGTTATGGCCCATTTTATTGCTGACTTCTGGCCTTGAAGGAAGATCCACTGTTTTGTTAAGAGAATAAAAATCAGTCTCTCTCAGAGAGCCATGGAATTGGTTTCTGGGGAAGCTGACAGGACACATCTTCACTGAACTGTTTGGAATGGGGGGGCACTTGGGCATCCCGCAATGGTTGACTATAGTTATGCTGGGAGGTGTGGGCTCCTCAGGCCCTTCTCTGTGGTTTCTGGGACTGTAACCCCAGTTAGCTGCCCCGTGTGGAGAGATTACAGACTAATTCTAGGTCAGCAGTTTCAGTGTAGTTCTCTTTTCCCCCTGCATTCAAGGCTGGTTTTATTCATGGAAACCACCTTTGTGAATGGTGTGAGTCTCTGATCAAAGTTCACTGCAGCCGTATGGAACAGGGTTGGTGTTATTTTGTACCAAATAAAAGATCACGCTAAAAAAGTTAGCACAGGGCCAGCACATAATACCTCTGTCCACATTTCCAAAGATGTAGGGGGCTGACTGAAGTCTCCTCACGGTGGCCAGCGAGCACCCAAAGCACCTGTGGTGGCCGTGAAGCAACAGCTTCCAGGAATCACTGAGGAAGGCTGGTTGTGAATTGCTTCACAAAACAGAAAAAGATGTAGTTGCTCTAACTCGAAGTGTCACATATAGACACACAGACACACACAGGCACCTGCCTGTGTTCCAGGTGCTTTGGACTCATAGCTGGATCTCTGAATCCCACCTGTGTGTTCTGCCCTATGGTCTTGGTGATGCCATTTCAGGGAGAAAAAATAGGAAATATTTTAGCAGACCCCAGTGGGAGCCTAAATCTTACTCATAATCCCTTTCACTTCCTTCCCTGCCCTAACGTCATCACGCAGCCGCTTAGAAGGGTCCACTTTCCAGAAATGAGAGGGAAATGCATTGTAGCCTCCTGAATGTGAGGCCAGCTAATCAAGGGGCATTGCTGAGTTTGGGAGCAGGTATTAAAAGGTCACAGGAAAGGAAGTCGTTTCTGCCTTGGGGGAGCTAAGCTGGGAAAACACAACTGCACACCTGAAATAATTAGCCGCCAATTAAATGCTAAGTCATGAGGTACTGACCCAGGGTTAGAGTTCATTGTGGATGAGGGTGAATTTAAATGTGGGCACTATTACCCCCAGTGCTCAGTGTCGCGCTGTGCTGAATGATTGAGCAATATTGTTAAAAAATACATTTCAGTAAAAGCACGTGGCAGCTTTTCCCCACTTACTAAAAAATTAGACCAATTTTAATTTTAAATTCTTTAATTTCAAACCTTACTATTACAATAAAAGCGAGAGAAGAAAGGAGAGAAAGAAAGAAAAAGAAAGAGAATTGCTAAACTCATAGCCCCAACACATTTCCTTTATTAAAGACCGAAACGCATTCTTAGACTCTCCGGTGTCCTGCTCAGTGCCTGGCACACAAAGGGTATTCAGGGAAGATGAATGCCCGCCACCACTACTTGCTGTGACAAGTATCCGGACTGTGGCTTTGTGAAGGCTGCCACACCAGGAACTCTCCCGTGCCAGGTTTTCTACTGCATTACCACGCTGGATTTTTCTCACAGTGCTGAGCGGGGGTGGTGGTGGTATGCTGAGGCTCAACATGGTTAGTACCTAGAGGAGAGATTGAGCGCATCTTGCTCCAGAGTATGTAGAGGTTTTCGTTAGCCCGCAGAACCTTCCAGAGGTAATGAAGATAGAGCAGAGGGCCCTCAGCGTAGAGTACTCCTCCCACCATGCCTGGACCCTGTTAACGTTTCCTCTCTCCCTGCTGTGGAAGAAGATGAAAGCTGTTTATCATCCCCAAGGTTCAATGCCAGCAAGTTCTGCGGCTTCTGTCCACCTGCTTTTCAGGTTGAGCAGCTGATGTGTTGGTACCTGTGCAGTGTGAACAGTCGGCCCTGGGCCCAGTTGAAGTAAGGCAAGCTAAAGCTGATTCAGATTCTTCTGTCTAGGATTCCCCTCCACCGTTTCTCTCTTTCCCACTAAGCAGTTTAAGCCACAGGCAACCTGATTGAGCCGTGTTTTCAGTCAGAGTTCACTATATATTTTCATTTCGTAGAGCTGCTGTAACAAACTGCCACAAACTATGTAGCTTAAAACAACAGAAATTTATTCAGTCATAGTCCTGGAGGTAGAAGCCCCACATCAGCTTGCCAGTAGGGTATCTGGTGACTGCTGGCAACACTTGGCTTTTGGCAAAACAGTTCTGATCTCTGCAAGCATATTCCCATGGCTTTCTTCCCTTTTATCTTTGTGTCTGTTCTTATAAAGGGCACCAATGAGGAGATTCAGGGCCCACCCTCATCCTGTATGACCTCATCTTGATTATATCTGCAAAGATCCCTTTTCCAAATAGGGTCACATTCCCAGGTTCTGGGGATGAGAACTTGTTGTGGTGGGTCCTGAAGAGGTACTTTGGTACATGAGATGTGCAAGTGAAAGAATGCACACAGGGCAGACATCAGTTCAAAACACAGGCAGCAGCAAGAAAGCGTCTGTACTGTTCATTGCTTGTATATTCTTTTATCACCTATTTGCATTCTTCTATTCTGCCTAAGCAGTGCATGTGTGGTTTACTACTGCTAAGTCAAAGTTACATAAATGTATTCCAGTCTGTGCCTGTGCTAGACAGTGGGGTTGTGTGTTCAAAGCTGACAGAGATATCCTTATATACCCCCCAAGGTTTGGAGCCTGAAGGAGTCTGTCTGGAGTGGTGTCCCATGGAACTTCAACCTATCTCTGAAGGACATAGTTCAACCTGCTATGGTCAGTGTGTTAATCAGCTTTCAGTTACCATAATGAAATACCTAAGATGATCAGCTTATGAAAAGAAGAGATTTATTTTGGTTCTTAGTTCTAGAGGTTCCAGTCCACCATCAGTTGACCCTGCTGCTTTAGGCCTGAGTGAGGCAGTGCATCATGGTAACAAAGCCTGGTAGAGCAAAACTGCTCACCTCATGGCCAGGAAGCGGAAAAGAAAAAAAGGAGGAGTGCAAGACCTTCAAGTGCATGTCCCCAGTGATCTTGACCTCCCACTAGGCCCCACTTATAGAGGCTCCACCGCCTCCCAGTACTACACTGAGGGCCTTAAACACACGAACCTTTAGGGAGGTACATCCGAACCATAGCACTAGGAGAGACCTCAGTGTACTTCAGTCCAAGTGAAAGGTGACAGCATTACTGATACACCTTTCTTTTAGACAAAATTGATGTCTTTTCACATCTCTATCAACATGGTGAAGTTGATCCTGTTACCTTGACCTTGTGGGTTATTAACAGTACTTGTCTACAGATTAGCCAAATGAAATAATTGAACCTGAGAGCAAACGATGTCTTTTCCCATTCTTGCATCCAATTAAATATAAATTCATGAGTGGAGACTTTGTTTAGTTCATCTCTACGTGCTCAGGATATTAAAATATTAAAAGCCATCTTCAGTATGGAACAAGGCCATTCATATCGAGCAGCCGCTGTTCATAGGCATTATGATAGGAATGGAGAAGATGGTAGTGAAACCAGTGACTACAACTTATTAATCATCTACTCTGTCAGAGAGTGAAACTTGTTTGTATTAGTCACTTTCCCATCCCTGGAAAAACAAATACATGGCACCTGCAATCTAAAGGAGGAGAGGTTTATTTTGGCTCATGATTTCAGAGGGTCCTGTCCATAGTTGATTCAGAGATGGCATGGCAGAAGGGCATAGTGACGGAAAGCTACTCAATCCATAGCAGCCAGGAAGAATAGAGTGAGGGGAGCTGGGGGACAGGACTGCTCCTTGCTAGCTCACATGCTCAGTGACTACTACTGAAGCCCCATCTCTAAACAGCACATTCAACTGTGAACTCACCAATGATTATACGACTCCCATAATCCAATCACCTTCCAAAAGCCGCACTTCTAAATACATGGGACTCCTGGAGGACAATGCAGATCTAAAGAATAGCAATGCTTTTTACATATTTTTCATGAGTTTTCAAAAAACTGTAAGGCAGACCTTCAGTTGAAGGAATGAATTGTTACCTTCATTTTATAGATGAGAAAACTGAGGTTAAGAAGGTTAAAAGCCTTGACCAAAGTCAAAGAATGCACATATGGTAGAATCAGTGACTTTGAATGATGTACTGTGGGCCAATCCTTCTGTATTCTTTGACTGAGTGTGTCTAAATGGTGTTTTCCAGTTATTTTCCCACAAATTAGTTTTTTTAAGCCAAGTCATCTCGTTGGTATAGTAGATATTAATGATATAACATTTAATGTTACATGTGGCCAAAAGTAGGAAATATTTTTATTCTAAAAATTTTTAAAAATTTATTGTAGTACATAGTGATTACATTCATCAAGGGGAGTTGGTACATATACATCATACAACTTATTTCTTTTTACTGTGCCTTCCCTTCCTTTCCTTCTTCCTCATTTTAAATGCCCAGGTATGCCCTTTTCAATTCTAAGGCCGCAAGCAACAAAAGCTATTCCTAGTTAAATGTGTTATTGTTTGCTCTAACTGACATATTACTATTATATTAGATGAGTGATGCAGTATAAACTTAGATGGTACCATAAACTGTCAGAATCTCTTGTGTAACAGGTTCAAATATAAGTACATTTTAGAATTGCTTTGTTAATTTCACAGTGTAGCAAGGCATATACCTTTAGAGAAGATCCATGCAATTTCACAAATATTATTTCCTTCATCAGTAAACAGGAGGCGTGTATGAGCCACTCTCAAAATCTCTGTGGTGTAACATCATTTTACTGGTTTAAATGACTGTGAAATTGTTGTGTTTTTATGTTATTGATCATATTTGGAATTTATAGAAAGGCAAGTTGAGGCATTAGAGTAGAACCAAGTACAACATTGTTCTTCTGGGAAATGGGGCCCACTTTCTAGTGCTGCTTTGAGGAATACCTTCAAAGTTCAGGGTTGCTCATAGAATGTTTATTTTGTTAAGGCAGCAGCTTCAAGCATGTATTGTGCCCCTGCTGTGAGCTGGGTACATGCCAAGATGGCTGTCTCTCTCTATAATAAGGCAAGGCTTAATGGAATTACTACATACAAAGCATTAGGACAATGCCTGGCATAGAGTATGTGCTCAATGAGTGTTCACTGAAGTTGTCGAATTATGTTAACATAACTGTTAGCTGATCATTACAATGATCGGTGAGGTGTGTCCCATGTTCTTCACCCATTCTATATGAACAGCGAGTATGGAGGCTTCACCACAAGAGCTGCAACAGGAGGCCAGGCGTTTCCACACGTCCTATGGCTTCCCGTGACCATGTAGGGGATCCTTTTATTAAGCCTAATCCCATATTTCAGATCTATCTTTTATTCTTCTGACTGATTTGCCAATAGCAATTCAATATGCCAAAATGGAAACTCTCAAATATGTCATTAAGTTAAAAACTACCAGATAGTACATCATGAGTATACTTTGATCCGCAGTATGTTATTTTTAAAAGGGTATTCATTTATGCTTTATATGCATGCAGATTTTTGAACCAGATACATAAGAATTGCTAACAGTGGTTTCTTTTGGGGAACAGGACTGATTGTTGTGGATAATGGGGAATTTTACTTTTTATTTTATACCCTCATCTAGTACATGAAATTTTCATAATTTTTATGAATTCAAAACCTTTTGCTTAAAGAGGAGGAGAAAGATGTAATATTCTTGCTCTGTGTTTCCCAAATGCAGACTATCTCCTCTTGGCAAACAAAACTCTTTGGGACAGAATGCATAGCCCAGTAAGTCCCAAGCTTAAAGAGTCAGATTCACGATATATGCCAGTTTATTAAAGGCTGTGAGAAACTACAGTAAAGAAACTTACACTTCCTTTCACCTTGGTGATGCCAATTAACACCACACAGAATTCTGTCCCATGACATATCAGCTATAGACATTATACTTTTTTTTTTGAGACAGGGTCTCACCACATAGTCCAAGCAGGCCTTGAACTCATGGTCAACCTCCTGCCTCAGCCTCTCAAGCGCTGGGACTGCAGGTGTGTACTACCATGCCAGGAATATAGAAATTCTAGAAAAAGTGACCTGACTTTAGATGTGGAAGAAGGCCAGGTGCTGTTTAGACAACACTGCTGGGGTGTAGTGCGATGGTGTGTCTTGAGTTCAGGAAAACCTGGTATCAGATTTTGGTTCTTCCATTCACTAGGGGACTGAGCCCCAGCCACACAGCCTAACCTTTGGGCTTCACAGCTCATATGTGAAGGGCAAAGAATGGTACCTCCTCCTGAGGGCATTTTAGGGTTAATGAGGTCACATATATGGCCAGTCGTGGCCTCTGGTGTTAGTTCACCCTCCACTTCATCTGCTTTGTACCACAGCTGCCGTGAGTTAGTTTACAAACACCCATTTGAACCTAGACAGACAAATACGAAGGATCCCTCTGCTTGTAAAAGGCTTCATTTCAGGATTTGCTGCTGGGCTCTCAGGTAACAAGTTCTTGCACTTGGTAAAGTGAATCCATTTTTGACATCTCCATTGACAGATTCCTATTTCTAGAAAGTGCCTCTTACACACAGCAAAGTTCACAGGCAGGGAGAGCTGAGAATGTTTCTCTAAAATCAAGTCTAAAAGTGAGACTCTAGCAATACACTCTTTAAGTAGCATCCCAGATTGCTTTCTCCAGGCTCCACCAGGCCCCTGCCTCAGGGCAGCCCTTCATTCTTTCGGCTCTAGAGGTGTGAATGCTCTGGCATATTGGCGACAAACTTTAGGGTTAAATTTAAAGGTATGTGTGTTAAAGCATGGCATTCTCTAAGAAACCTTTGTATCACGTCGCTGAAATCTAATCACGGAATGTTACTTACCTCCTCTGGGTGCTCATGCCCCTGCAGACCGAGCTCAAAGTTCAGGAAGTAATAACAAAAGGAATCAGAAGAGAGATCTGAGGCACAGCCTCAGAAGAATCTCCCCGTCTGGGCCTGGCCTCGCCCTCCTGGGTGTGTCTGCCTGGAAAAGCCAGTGAGTAACCTGCTCATTTCTTTCCCTCTTGGCCCTTCCCACCCAGACGGGAGCCCTGAGTGGCAGACAGGCAGGCAGCCGCGGTGAGTCCTGTCCAAGCACGCAAGGAGCATACCTCCACCCGCACCCACGAGCTGGACCCTCGCCGCCGCCGCCCCACAGCAGGAGCAGGCAGAGCCCCAGCCCGGGTTCCCAGGGGGCCTCCGCTCCAAAGGGTAAGGGCTGCCAGCTGCAGGACCATTTTATTCACTTACTTGCTTTTGTTGGCTTTTCTTTCCGACTGAGTTTAGAGGCGAGGGTTGCTGAGAATTGAAGGTGTTTGGTTCCATTGGTTAGCTCCCTGAGGATCCCAAGACAAAGAAATGTCTTTTTTCAGCAAAGTTTATTAGAACGGGTAACCTGATAGCCTGGCCTTGGAACAAACCTAACATATTAATTACCTCTGATTGGTATAATTCACACTTTTAGTCCCATGGATGGATGGGGGCACACTGCTAAACGAACAGGGTTTAAGGAAGAAAAACTGCTAAGAATGATGGGTACTTTAATACCTGGGTACCTCTGATTAAAGTGTACCCTACTTGTCACCACAGGTTAAATAGACCAGCATGACATTTTATCTCAAAATGAAACAAGCAAATAGAGAAGCCTATTTAGCAGATTTCAGTGTGGAATAAGAGATGCCAGAGATGGACTTTGAAGAAAAGCCTTACAAGATGAGTTGGCCTAATTAAATACATGTAAACATGGCAGTATTGGATTAAATCTGTGGCGCTCGGGGAAGAGGCTCGGGGAAGAGAAAGCTGTGATGTTCATGGTGGGATTCATGTGGTATTTCAGGGAGAAAACTGAGATCTCTGTATAGCCTGTTGAGGACTCTTTGAGGGTCGGAAGGCAAATGGAGGAGGCTGGGGAGCAGGTTTTCTTGCGTGGGGCTTGTGCCAAAGACTTCTCCCTCCAGTGCCGTGGGTGAGAGAATAATTGAGAGTAATCAAGAGCTACATTGTTAGCAGGCTTCTGTGTCTCAAATATTTAAACACAGGCCCTAGATGGCACTGGCATGTGAAGGGATAAAAGTGCTGCCACTGATTCCTGGCCCAGCCCCAACTGGGAAGAATTCAAGAACAGTGTTAGGGGAAAGATAAGGATATGTGTAAAGTCAATTTGATAATTCACTGCCAAAGTATGTTGGAGATGTCCCTGCGCTTTTAAGGGCCGCGAGGAATCACCTCGTGATGGCATTAGAGTGGAAGATGCTGTAGGAGCGGAGCCCGGGAAACTGGACTGGAATTGGCCACACCAGAGGTGCTCCTGTGACACACACGGATGCTTGGCCCAGGGCCAGGGTCTCTGCCAAAGCAGTGCAGGTTCATTCTTGGCACCTCTGTACAGGCAACTTAAGGATTCTCTCTGTAAGAAGAGGTGCTTTACTTAGCTGGAATTCTGGAGCAGCAGTGAACAAGAGCTTAAAAAATAGCGCCCCAAAAAGGTGCATCTGAACTTTCTGACACAGAAGAGCTTGGGTATTGGCAGTGTGTGCTGGAGTGAGGCGGTGTACAGGCCTTCGAGTGCACATCCCTGTTCTGAGCTTAGGAAAAGCGCAATGTGCCTTGCTGAAAATAATCAGTACTTCCTCCTCATTGTCATTATCAGTGCTCCTGTGGGGATAATGTTAGGAGTTTGCTTCCCTACCAGTTTGATTTCCCCTCAGCTAATTAAAAACAGAGATTGACTGCTGCCCAGTCAGCTGGCTCATTAGAAGATCATCCAAGAATTCCACTTACTTTGAATTCCACTAAGTGAGCAAGAAGTGGAGGTAGGAACCATTATGATGATTTTCCCTGGAGAGTTGCTGACTCTACCTGGAAAGGTGTGATGGCAAAGCAAATGGATTGCATTACCAGTGGCCCTGGTAGCCAATCTGGTTCTCATAGGCACGGGTCCATGGGATGCTTACACTTCACTGGGAAAGCGCATTGCCACTGCTACCAAACCTGCTGTTCTCCCAGGTCCTGTGCTCTAGAATGAAATACAGTTTAGAAGGCTGTGGGTAGTTGATGTCTTGTTCTTCTGTTTTCATAACTTTCTAGACGTTCGTCATAAATCAAAGTGAATGTAATACCCGCTTGAATCTGACTTTTCTGAAGCACCTTTATGATGATTTTAGTATTTTTTTGTTTCATTGCTTTGCATCCACTGTTGTTGCTTAGTCTTTTAAGCAGTGATTCTAACCAAGCAGATTAAAAACTGGACATATAAACAGGAACCAAACTATGCCCTGAAGATTGCTTTGTTGTTGAGCAAGCTATACTTTCTCCTTCCCACTTGGGAAATTTCCTCTCAAGAACCTTCAGCACTACCTAGTCTTGGCCACTCCTCTCCTATCCTGTGTTTCTGGTTTCTGGAATTCCTTTCTCTTCAGCCTCCTGCTATTCCAGACCTCACAAGTAGGTGTTTAAAAGAATTTGAATGGAGCTAACTACAAGATCATGGAGATTTTTCTTAAAAACGCAGAAAGCACGTTAATTGTCGAGATACTATAATAACTGCTGCTGTTTTTCAGCCAAGTTACATACACCTTTGAGCCCAGATCATTGACTGCATTTCCTAAATGGAAACAGTTTGGCAGGGGTGAGTAAAGTAGGGAGACAGAGTCCGCAGCCTATGGTTGAGTTATAATTAGCATCAGACTGTAGTCTCCAGTGAGCTCCAGTTTTCTGCACCTCCGGGCTCTTTGTTGGTATTGTGTTATCTTCTTCCTGTAATATTTCTTCTTACGCTTTGGTGCTGCTCCTGTTAATGCTGTGCGGTTCTTTGGGGGATACAGCCCTGAGGAACAATGTAACTTTTCATCTGTAGGCATCCTGCACCAGGAAGAGACATCACAAAGAGTCTTGCCCTGAACAAATTCTCATAAAGTTGCCATGTCATCCACATCTTCAGATACTTGAAAGGGCTATGTAAAACAGTGCCGAGAGGACACACATTGCTTTTGCTTTAAATGGAGACTGAGATCTTAAGGATTAAGGAGTGTATGTGTGTGTGTGTGTGTGTGTGTGTGTGTAAGCACAGGTAGAACTAGAAATGAAGAATATCAAAAGCTTTAAAGTAAATATTCTGTGTCTTTTAGAAGTGAGAATAAAAACTGGCTCTTATGTAGAGATAGGTTTTCCCCCCCTTATACGCTAGAAAAGGTTGATGATAGAAGTGCTCCCATAGAAAGTACGCTCCTCTTTAAATCTGTTCCCTTGCAGCCTGACTTTGTGGCTTCTCTTATCAAGTGGTGGAATCTTTCTCATGGGCCTGAATCTAGGCTTGGCTTTATCGCTTAATTGGGCCAATGTAAAGGCATATAGTCCCCAGCCTCGGTCCTAGGGGGCCTCACATTGTATAGCTCAGTTATTATCTAGACACCCCCTTCGTGTGGTCCAAAGACTGTCATCCCAGCTGAAAGTGACTCCATCAGATCTGTGGCTGAGGTCCTCAAATGCTTGCATGGCCCAGCCCAGATTAACCAGACCCATCCAGACATACAGACTCATGAGCAATCATAATGCTTATTGTTTTTAGCTACTTAGGTGGAAGCGGTTTATTGTACTAAGGATAAATGATATGTTTGATTATCTGGGCCTAGTCCCTGTGCTCATTTTTATTAATGTCAACACAGACCATTCAACACAGCAGAGGAGGTTCAGTCAGTGGATGAGGGGTTCAGTGAGATGGGGAGAGAATCCTCGATCCTTGTGATTGTCAAGCATTACTTTGAGACATTTTTAACAACACATTACTAGGCCTTGTGCCAGACTATTCAATAAAATATTTGTTTGGCACGGGATTAGGAACCTGTAATTTACAAAGCTGTAGTGATTGGGCAGGATTAAAAACCAATAATTAAATGGTTTTTGTTAATCCTTTCAATTACTAAAAGACGCAGTGATTTTGATTCACCCAGCACTCACCCAAATAATATTCAGCTGGTATAGAGTTCTTTACTGGCTTATTATACTGTCCAGTGTAAAAATAAACTTTTCTGTCACCTGCAAGAAAATCATATTGACCCTGATGTTAGATGGAAAAAATCACGAGTATGCTTTCGTGGCTAGAGTTGTACATTATTATCATTATGTTCTTGGGTTTAAAACACGGCTAAGTAAATCTTTAGTATGGGGAATGTAATAGGATCTGGCTTTTGAGGACTTTGGTCTAGTGAGAAAACTAACCTATTCCTTATTGTGTATTAAGGAAACAAACAGCATTTTAACCCTTAACCTATAGATTAAATTTTATTATGGTGGGTATATCAGCTTTGCTACAATAATGCTGTAATAGAAACAACTACAAGCTCTCCATAGCATACAAAATGCACATTTCTTAACCCTTATATCTGTAGGTTGAAAGGGAGTCAGCTGATTATAGGTTTATTCTGACCTCAGATATAGGTGGCTTTCCCCAAAAATGTCCCTTGTCCTACTACTAGTACCTGTGCTGGCTCAAGCATGTTCTTCTCATGATGATGGCAGGGACAAGAGCACAAGTCATTTTTTTAATTTTTTTGCGGTACCGGTGATCGAACTCACGACCTCACACTTGCCAGGCAGGCACTTATGCCACTGAGCTAAATCCCCCGCCCACACATGTCACTTATGCAAGCTTATTTCAAGCTTCTAATCGGGTCATTAATCTGTCAACATCCTAGTGGTCAAAGCCAGTCACAGGGCAAGCCCAGTGTCAAAGAGAACAAGGATATAGTCACTTTTTTTTTTTAGCTTGAGAAGTATCACAAAGGGCGTGAATCAGTGAGGGGTAAAGAATTAGGGCCATTAAAGTAATCGACCTTTTCCAGGAGAAGGGCATGTGATGGGGCTGTATTTTTTTCCTTCTTTGGAAAGATTCTGGAGTCATAGCTGGATTCTAAAGCATCCAGGAGACAGAGAAGTATTCATCTTCTGGAGCTGGCCTGTTCCTTCTAACATCAGATTCACTGCCCCTGTGGAATTTCAGAGGGAAAGAACTTGACCACTGCAGAGATGCCATTGGACTCCCTATAGAATACCTCCATTTCCATTCTACCCTGTCCTCCAAAATGTGAAGGGAATGGGTCACTGGGCTTGATTGTCTACTATCCACTTCCAGGAGAGGTATAATTTTAGTAGACTGATTACTTTAAATCACAGCACATCCTTTGATTAATATCTCCACTTTCTGGGGTTTCCATCTAGTCTGAACTCTAAAACAACCT